>JAXIVJ010008773.1:0-17500 GCA_036785665.1 Chirona hameri | reverse complement strand
GTGGTATGCGGTGCAGTATTCGAGACTGTAGCCATTGGAACTTACATTAATCCGTGATTTTATATAATACCCGGTACACATCGCTCCATTGCGAATGGCTCATCTGAAGCTGAGCTTCCCACAGTTTTTGCGCTTTTCCTGGAAGCATGATATCCGTGGCTTCTAGCATTGCGGTATAACCCCCATTTAGCCGGTCTCGACAGTTTTGTAAGTTCAACTACAGCGCTAGGAAGAGAGACTGTTGTAGGTTTTTATTTTGCGATGATCTCTTTCCATAATCTTGGGATTGAGTGCAAAATTGCTTGCCACGTTAGAAAATTTCCGTACCTATATTTCTGGCGCAGCTCTGGTCCTGTGTGAAATCTTTGGTGCTGACTATTGTATAAATCTGCCACCTGAATGACGGATTGATTTATCAGCTGTCGCTTGTTAACGCCGCCGGCCTTTTCTAAATTAAGCTCTTTATTCATCCAAAGCACCTTGCCTAATACATCGCTGCCTGTAGTTTGTGCTTGTTTTACCCTAGAAATCGCTTTCCACGCTCGTAACACCTCTTCCCGGAACCTGTCGTCTATCAATCTGGATTGTATTTGGCTTAGGGAAGCATCGCAATGAAACACAGACACCCGATCGTTTATGAATAACTGATCACGCATGACCTGTTCCCACTTCCCCTTATTTGCAGGATCTAGTAGCTTTTTGACTCATACTACTTTCAAACTTTCAGCCTGACAATCCGGATCTGGGACATTTAGCCCTCCCTCGAAAAGACTGTTTCTCATCACCTTCCGTTTAATCCGGTCTTTGGCCGTTTTCCAGATAAAGTTGAAAATAATAGTGTTAATCATAGTCATTTCTGATTGCCTTGGCTTCTCTAACAGTCTCATAAGGTAGGTAAGTTGTGAGAGTGCTTCCGATTTTATTATGTGCACCTTCCCATATGGTGTAATGTTTCTTGCAAACCACGGGTTAAGCTTTTCCTTTAATCTAGTTATCTTCTCCGGATAGTTAAGAGAGACCCTAGATGCTCGCCACTATGGTTGAGTTTGACGCTCAAGTATTCAATAGGACTGGAGGCATCCCATGAAACATTGATATCCGGACAAATTCGATCGTGTCTATTTCGGTTACTTCCGATCCACATTGCTCGCGTCTTGTCTCTGTTCAGACATAGCCCAGACACGTCTGCGAAACGGTTCATATGCTCGAAACCGGATACGAGGGAGTCAGCGGACCCATCAAGAACCATTACCGTCGTCGTCGGCATGTCGTCGGCATATGCCGCCATTTTTATCTCTGTCCCACCAAACATTAGCCCTGAAATAGCACATAATAATCATCCTTAGCAGGCACATAACTGCACACCGTCACATGCGACTCTAATGGTCGTGAACCACCGTCACGTTTTGGCACCCGTTGATGTTCAGTGTGACCCAGGCCGCAGTGTGGGTCGATGTGTTGGACACAGAGTACTTGGAGCCATTCAGGACACTTGCGCCCATTGTCCTCTGGATTCGGATGTCGGCTTCAGTGTAGTTTTCTAAACTTGCTTAGGCTTGCCAGATCACCCGTTATGCCAATTGTCCTTCCATGCTCTGCTAAGCGTGTCAGCCAAAACACACCCTTCCTTGCAGTTTCCCTGCTGCGGCTCGACTGTATGAATTCTCTGATTTTGTCATCTTTGTCGCCGAGGTAGAAACCCAAGTATGGTGGAAAATATGGCTTTGTTTGGTTCCCCATCTCAGCGGCATACGGTCAATTTCATATCACATTTGGGCCCGAATAATTCTTTAGGACCTCGGTCCGTGCTTGAATTTCCGCCCGAGACCGAAGGTCGAGGGCGGAATACTCAGCGCGGACCTTAGTCCCAAATAATTATTTTCCCGGCCCTGTGTGGTATTATATATTCCCAGACAATTATTTAACAGAATATTGAGAGCAGAAGTGCCAGAACAGAAGCGCATACATTATGCCAATAGCAGAGCTGATTGTTGAACACATTTTCAGACTCTGGTGCTGTTGATACAAAAGCGTCTATATGTGTCGCGTTTTCAATCAAAATGCAGGTGGGTCATTGCGAATTTCTAGTCTTCTCTTCTGGAGTAGCTTCTTCATCTCCGGATAGGTTAATGCCTAAATATGGAGGAAATAATGGCCTTTCAATTTGACCATCATCTTCCTTGCTTTATGACTTACTTTACACTTTAATAGGGTTGTATTTATGTTGCTGCGGAACGTTAGTGGCATGCGGTAAATAGCTTCCCACCCTTGTGCTTAGAAAACTATGCAATATTCACCTCACTTTTTTGCTTCGAACCTCGGGCCTACCGGCCGTCGGTCCTCCGCATAAAAAAATCGGTGAATATTGCATAATAAGGTGGGGGGCAGGTAGTGGGTTTTTACGCATAACAAATTCAGCATATTTTTCTCGATTTGTATATATACTTCTCACACACATCTTAGACCGCCTTCTGTCCTAAAACTTCCTCTAAACTTCTCATATTAAAAAAAAACGTTCTTGATTTTTTTTGTGACGTCACGACACTCGTGATTTGTGCCGGCACTTTTGATTTTCACAATGGCCGTGACGCCACAACTACAAGGACATGAGCTTAATTGTTCTAGTTTAAAAAAAAAATAGTTCATTTAGATTTTTTTCTAATAAAAAAATATATTTACATTATGCAAAATTATCCTTGTTTTTATGAACCAAAAAAATGGTACCTTACAAAATTGTCCCCACCCATTGCCCAGCACCAGGTTGGAATATATATCACCACACCCAATTTCGGACCCAGCACCAGACTTTCGATCATTATGTTCTGAAATTCCAGGTCGCCGCTCCCGCAATGGAGAAATTCCGGATCCAGGACGCCGCTGCAACTTGAGATCTCCTCCAGGAATCCATCGAATACGCAGTGTTGTCCACCGAACCTGAGCGATCATGCGGAACATCGCCCAGTCCCAGCTGTAGTGAGATAATCTCTCCTTGTAGGTGACGTGGCCTGCCGCATGTTCGACTCAAAATGTCGGCATATCGCATTAGTCTTAATATCACGAGAAATGACAGCTCCACGGTTTTGATAGATTGCTGGTCTCTGTTCACACGTTGGTTTGGATGCTGGTGCTGCCTTTATCTACTGCGATGTCAAGCCAGTCTGCCATGTTCATACATGAAACGTGATATAGACGGCGATAAACTAGACATTGTAGCAGGTTGATATCTCACCAACTGAAGACACCAATGAGGGATTCCAGAGCTACGAGCATATCCTTTGATACTAATCAAAGGTTCCAGAGACAGTAACGCCCCCTCGATACTAATCAGAGGAACTCGAGCTACGAACATCTCTTCGATACTAATCAGAGGTGCCCAAGCAACAATCCCACCTCCCGATGCCAACGCCTGAGTCATGGGCAACGCCCCCCCCCCCCCCACCCCTCAGCACCCCCCGTGCAGGCCCAATCCATCGCTCCCGTCGGCGATGACGAGGCAGGTCAAGAGGTTAACTGGCTGCACGTGGGGAGGCTGTCGGGGCGCCGTGCATCCTCGGCCGCGCACACTGGAGCCGCCCACCCAGGTGGCGCATTGCGCAGTCGCTGACCGCGCCCATCGGCGCCCAGCGGCGCCCATCGGCGCCCATCAACGCCCACTGGCGTACATCGGCGCCCACTGGTGCCCACTGGCGTCCACCGGCGGGCTGTCTAAACAGTGAGCCGCGGCGTGAGCCCAGGTCGTGGCGCGGTGATTAGGATTGTGTTATGTGCGCGAGTTGATGATGGGCAGGTTTCTGATTAGGATACGGTTAAGGTTTGAATCGGTGGTGGTGGTTCGGGGTTCGCGATTGGGATCGAAGGCGTTTGGTATCCAAGGAAGTATCGATGCATGATTAATTGTTGTAGTGTGTTAAGCTCCTTGCCTTAATATACATGCAATGATACTTGTGGTAATGACGTATGACTTTAAATTCCTCAAATCTTACGTCACTTGCCTGATGCTGAAAAGTTAAGATCATAGCTGAAGTAGTTATAATGCACCGATTAAAAGTAAATTGCACGATCCATTCTATAATTATAAAATATAATTTGTCACGGATGACTTCATTATTATAATCATATTAATAATCATTTATTATTAGGACATGAAGCAGGTAGGTCATGCAATTATACATTGCTATTGTATAATTGCTATTGTATTAGCTGATAGAACCGGTCCAACGTTCAACGACCTCAAACCATGTTTATTAATATTTTACGCCTTGCTGCCCTGCTTGCCTTCTCCGACCTCAACTCCGTACGATTTACATGCGCCGGCGAACCCGGTGCACCAGAAGCGCCTCCATCAGCCCGGATAGCAATGCTGCTCTTTTGATGACAAATTGACCCTCCTCAACTGACGGCGAGTGTCCAAACAGCTCTCCACTGGACTGCCACTTCCGTGACGTGAACCCATATAAACGGCACCGTAAAATACTGGGCAAGGCAGTTATTGCCAGACAGGGCGGCAAAACACAACAGCTGCTGCAGTATGATATGTCCTGCATGTTACACGGGTGAACCGTTGTGCTGAACATGTGGTATGCCTGGGTCTTCAGCTTGAGGAGGGTGATGTAGTGGTATGGGGGCGAAGGGGTTCAACAGCAACAGCGATTTTGATCCTTCAAAGCACGCTACCGACAATTCTTTGTCAGTATTTTCGGGCGTGTATGACTCTTGTCGTCTTCCATCATTCTAGCAATAAATAATGATTGCAGCGTTCTGATGCTCTGTGCTGCACCAAAGCCAATACGTCAATAGTCAATCGTTGATGGTGATGCGACAGGTTGATGGCACAGGTTGACGAGAAGAAGAAGGAAAAAAAACAGAAGAAGCAAAAGGCTTTTCTTTCTCCAGTTGCGCTTTCAGTAAGGCCCGCAATCATGTAAAATTCTGACAGCTTAATCTCTTCCACGCTATTGCACAACCCGACACTCTAGCCTGGTATTAAACCCTCACCTGGTACACCTGGTACACCTGGTACACCTGGTACACCTGGTACACCTGGTACACCTGGTACACCTGACACTCTAATCTGGTATCAAACCCTCACCTGGTACACCTGGTACACCCGACACTCTAGCCTGGTAATAAACCCTCACCTGGTACACCTGGTACACCTGGTACACCTGGTACACCTGGTACACCTGACACTCTAATCTGGAATTAAACCCTCACCTGGTACACCTTGTACACCCGACACTCTAGCCTGGTATTAAACCCTCACCTGGTACACCTGGTACACCTGGTACACCTGGTACACCTGGTACACCCAGTGCACCTGGTACACCTGGTACACCTGGTACACCTGGTGTACCCGACACTCTAGCCTGGTAGTAAACCCTCACATGGTACACCTGGTACACCTGGTACACCTGGTACACCTGGTACACCTGGTACACCTGGTACACCTGGTACACCGGGTGCACCTGGTACATCTGACACTCTAATCTGGTAGTAAACCCTCACCTGGTACACCTGGTACACCCGACACTCTAGCCTGGTAATAAACCCTCACCTGGTACACCTGGTACACCCCACACTCTAGCCTGGTAGTAAACCATCACCTGGTACACCTGGTACACCTGACACTCTAATCTGGTAATAAACCCTCACCTGGTACACCTGGTACACCTGGTACACCTGGTACACCTGGTACACCTGGTACACCTGATACACCTGATACACCTGGTACACCTGCCACTCTAATCTGGTATTAAACCCTCACCTGGTACACCTTGTACACCCGGCACTCTAGCCTGGTATTAAGCCCTCACCTGGTACACCTGGTACACCTGGTACACCTGGTGCACCTGGTACACCTGGTGTACCCGACACTCTAGCCTGGTAATAAACCCTCGCCTGGTACACCTGGTACACCTGGTACACCTGGTACACCTGGTACACCTGGTAAACCTGGTACACCTGGTACACCTGGTACACCTGGTGCACCTGACACTCTAGCCTGGTAATAAACCCTCACCTGGTACACCTGGTACACCTGGTACACTGGGTACACCTGGTACACCTGGTACCCCTGACACTCTAATCTGGTAATAAACCCTCACCTGGTACACCTGGTACACCTGGTACACCTGGTACACCTGGTACACCTGGTACACCTGACACTCTAATCTGGTAATACACCCTCACCTGGTACACCTGTTACACCTGGCACTCTAATCTGGTATTAAACCCTCACCTGGTACACCTTGTACACCCGACACTCTAGCCTGGTATTAAATCCTCACCTGGTACACCTGATACACCTGGTACACCTGGTACACCTGGTACACCTGGTACACCCGACACTCTAGCCTGGTAGTAAACCCTCACCTGGTACACCTGGTACACCCGACACTCTAGCCTGACATTAAACCCTCCCCAGCCCGACATCTCCCACCTCTAACCGTCCGTTGTCGCTATTTGTCTGCTAAGCACGTCCCCAAACAAATAGCCCTACCCGCGGCCGGGCGCGGGGCGCGCCGCCAGCTGGAGCGCTGTGACGAGGGAGGTATGCCACGCCGACTTTGATGTGCGGGGTGCGTCCGCGTCCATAGGCAATGAGGTTCCGCGGGTGTCGCGGGCCGGTCCGGGCGACGATCAAACTGGACATCCCTATCAGTGTGGGATAGCGAGGAGGCGGCTAAAATGGTGATCGTGGTAAGGTGGGTTGTGAGGAGCGGGGAGGATCGGGGTGGACTGGCTAGGTTGTTTATTTTGCGGTTTTCTGATGAAATAACGTCGTACGAGTTAGGTATCTTCAATTATGTCTGTTGTTGAGCTGATATTGTCTTGTCAAACCGCAGGTAGTGTGCGTGCTTATGCAATAAGTATTTGATAAACTATTCTGGCTCCTAAATTTGATCATTATAAATGTGAAATGTTAAATATAAATATAATTCAATAAAAAATGTTCAAGGCATAATGAAGTAAAGGTAAAATGTTTTATGGTATTTGTAGGCCGACGGAACCTTATTAGCTTAAAAGGAGCGGCAGATATCAAATCATGCAGCAAGTTCAATGCCTCTGCTGCGCTACATTTTCCTAGTAACAATACCACACTTTGCAGAGGGTGTTAGCTCTCATGAGCTCATCCGCCCATTACCTTACAAAGTTGACCGTGCTGATTATCACTAATTTCCCGTGTAATCACCGGCTTCAAACAGCATAGCTCTCTAAGACAACAGCGCAGGCTTTAAAACAACACTGCCGTGCGGCCCGGGTGATCCCCTCGGAGCGTTGCGTGTCATCGCGACCACCGTCTGTCATCGCGGTCACCGTCTGTCATCGCGATCACCGTCTGTCATCGCGATCACCGTCTGTCATCGCGATCACCGTCTGTCATCGCGGTCACCGTCTGTCATCGCGATCACCGTCTGTCATCGTGATCACCGTCTGTCATCGCGATCACCGTCTGTCATCGCGATCACCGTCTGTCATCGCGATCACCGTCTGTCATCGCGATCACCGTATGTCATCGCGATCACCGTCTGTCATCGCGGTCACCGTCTGTCATCGCGATCACCGGCTGTCATCGCGATCACCGTCTGTCATCGCGATCACCGTCTGTCATCGCGATCACCGTCTGTCATCGCGGTCACCGTCTGTCATCGCGATCACCGTCTGTCATCGCGATCATCGTCTGTCATCGCGATCACCGGCTGCCATCGCGATCACCGTCTGTCATCGCGATCACCATCTGTCATCGCGATCACCGTCTGTCATCGCGGTCACCGTCTGTCATCGCGATCACCGTCTGTCATCGCGATCACCGTCTGTCATCGCGGTCACCGTCTGTCATCGCGGTCACCGTCTGTCATCGCGGTCACCGTCTGTCATCGCGGTCACCGTATCGCTCCGTGTGCTAAAGAGATCGGTCAACTTGACCCCAGGACTGCGTCATGCAAGTCACCAGCTTTGCTAAGACCACGCTGCCACACGGGACTGTCGGCTGCCCGTGCGGAGTGAACTACTGGTGCCAATCGGTACAGTCATTTTCGTAATTCCAAATTTGTCCGAAGACCGATTCGGTTTCCGGACCGACATAAATAAGCTTATTTCTTTGGACATTTTCGGACATCCAATGCTTGTCGCAAAAATCACTTAGTTACTTTTTTTTATTAAAAAAGAAAGTGTGCAACAGGTAGTTCAAATCAAATTTACTTTTATTTATAAACCATAGGTAAGTAAGCATAGCAGTATTCAGACAAATTTCGGACAAGCAATGTTTTCGGACAGTTTCGGACGGACAGCTGACCATGGTCTTGGACATCGGTCGGACATTGGACAAATATTTTCTGAAACTGGCACCACTAGAGTGAACATAGCGGCTAATCATACAACATTCGCAGATAAACATCTGGCTGAGACAAACACCTGTTTGAGCTCTGTGCAGTTATTCGTCTGGTATCTTCAAAAATTCCCAAAGTATTACGTTTGGTTCATAATTGATACGCTTATGAATCGGGTTCAGTTTGAATCGGGTTCAGTTTGTGATATTGCACGTTGTTTGCATATTGTGATATTTGTTGTTGTTTTGTTGCAGTTTGTGATATTGCATATAGTTTGCACGTTGTATTCGTGTTGTCACTTTTCGAGGATTTTGAAAGAAGAAAATGCATGAATCATTGTGGAGCTTGTTTTCTACACAAATGCACAACACAATATCTTTTCATTAGCTTTTCCATCCGCCCAGTATTCGTTGGTAAATATGATGATGATAATGAAAATATGAATAATTATCGAGTGATGACGAATCATGACGAAATATGTTGAATATGTTGTATGTTGCACCGTGAACTAATAATGCCATCTTTTTTGTACTCACTTCATATTTTTTTTTACAAAATCATGTCATGTATGTTTTAATAATACCATGACTACCTACGATTAAATCAATTATGTTGTGGCACATGATGATAAAACGTCATAGATAATTATCATTTAAATATGCAACTCAGATGATATGCATACAAAAGATACCCCACAAGGTTAAATCAGACCGATATTCCACCCGCACTACCCAACGATAATCATCATACTCTAAATCATTTTGAAGTTTTCCCGGGATTCAGCAACGCCACTACATTCCATTCCTCTCCAAAAATCCCCAAGCTGGTCTGATGTCCTCCGGTCCGTTTGCAGACGGCCGTGGAAGTCCAGTGACCGCTTCTCTGGTGACCATCTGGTGTCCGGAACTGCTCCCATCTGCACAGCCATCTGCAAATCTGCATCTCCGAGGTATCTCCCGAGCAACGGAGCGTGATCTGGGTTAACTGCAGGTCTGCAGGTCAGACGGACAGACAGACAGACAGACGGACAGACGGACAGACAGACAGACAGGGAGGCATACAGGCGGACAGACGGACAGACAGGCAGACAGACGGACAGACAGACAGGGAGGCATACAGACGGACAGACGGACAGACAGACAGGCAGACAGGGAGGCATACAGGCGGACAGACGGACAGGCAGACAGGGAGGCATACAGGCGGACAGACGGACAGACAGACAGGCAGACAGGCGGAGAGGCGGAAACATAAGATATACATGCATACCAACGAACAGACGGACAAACGGACAGACAGACGGACAGACAGACAAACACACAGAAGAGAAGACTGTCAGGAAGACGGGCAGACAGGCAAACAGGCGGACAAACAGAGAGACACGCAAACAGGCAGAAAGACAGATACAGATGGACAGATACAGATGGACAGATACAGATGGATAGATACAGATGGACAGATACAGATGGACATATACAGATGGATAGACACAGATGGACAGATACAGATGGACATATACAGATGGATAGATACAGATGGACAGATACAGATGGACATATACAGATGGACATATACAGATGGACATATACAGATGGACAGATACAGATGGACAGATACAGATGGACAGATACAGATGGACAGATACAGATGGACAGATACAGATGGACAGATACAGATGGACAGATACAGATGGACAGATACAGATGGACAGATACAGATGGACAGATACAGATGGACAGATACAGATGGACAGATACAGATGGATAGGCTAATTGCTCTATATTTGCCCAAAAAAATATGTGCATTTTGAAGCTTTACAAAATATTTATGTTCTAGATCTGCTGTCTAGACATTCACCTTCTCTCGAAAATAAGATTATAAATTTGGCACGTTATAAGTGTTTTCCATGTCATGCAGTTTTAGGACACACCCAATTAGTTTTCGCGAGCAAAACACACATAACCTGCCTTAGACAAAGCATAACATCCAAAATATCCAAGCATAACATAACATCCAAGAATAACATCCAAGCATAATATCCACATACACAAAACATAACGTTCACGTTTACATCCACTGGCGTGTAGTCTTGTCGTTATTGCTGTTAGTTAATACTCCTTGAGAAGGGGGCTGGTTTATGCGATGCATAACACATAAAGCATGTTTATAGTCTAATCCTACGCCACTTCGCCAGTGTTTCCTTCATCATGTTCAGCTGCTGACTGATCATAAACTTGTACGTGATGAAGTAAACTTTTCATAGCCGCCTGATTAGCAAAAGTAACTCATCCACTCAAGTGCCTAACAGGTTGATTTGGGAGTCAATGAAGGCATGAAAATCTTAATTGGCATAAAGACGCTGAAGGAAATTGCAACAGGAAGCCCTTTGGCGGCATGTGTACATGTGAATTGTGAAGTAAAACACTTGGCGCACCCTCATTCTAATGATTTTGTTTAAATATGACCTTATCTTGGGACGGCATCCTCTATGTTGGATCTTCGGAATGCAGAGGATACGAATTATTTTAGATGCAAGACGCGGTAAAGTGAGTTTTTGTTTCGAAAATCCGTACGGCACACATATATAACGTGTAAATTCATGTAAATTCATAGAGAAATATCAAACTAAAACCACATTTGCTGCAAACAATGGAAATAAGCACAATTTGATATTAAATAGTATGAGAGTCAAAATAGGGATAAAAGCTCAGAGTCTCTTAGAAGTTTGAACTAGGCCGATTAACTAGCAGCACTGCCCAAACGTGCAATTTAACTTGCAATTCAGAAGAAACCAATTCGAAATAAATATATCCACCTATGCTTATCTGAACCATGGCCCAGCTAAGAACACCCCCGCCAGAGCTCAGCGACTGTCTGAGCGAGCCGCACCGTCTGCAGTACGGCGTTACCAACTCACCGCCCCGTGCGGCGTTACCAACTCACAGCCCCGTTCCCACGGGGACGTCATGCAGGCACCGATGACGGGCGCACCGCGCGCAGATCACTCTCAAGGCCGCTCAATTACCATCGCCGGCCGCCAATCGCCACATCTCCGCAGCCGGCTATCAAATGTCGCACCGCTCGCCGCGAATTAGCAACGTCACTAATTCGAGGCGTTGGTGACGTCACTGGTCTCCAGCGGTAATGACAACGCGGGGTGTTAATGGCCGGCGTTGCGATGCAGGTGCCGGCGCCGGTCACGGAGATTCCAGTATTGGATATAAATGCATACATGTGGAGACTTGGAGACTCAGACTGTGTAGTAAAGCACTGCAGACGTCCACATGAGTACGCTTAGAGACACCAAGAACACCAAGAACGCTTAGAGACTGCAGAATTGCACAGAAACATAACGCCAATGTCGAGCCTAAGAGACTGCAGACGCTCACATGAGTGTAACACCAATACTGATTCGAAGACTGCAGACTCGCACCAAAACGTAACACCAATAACTTGGGCTGCAGACTCGCACAAAAACGTAACACCAATTTAAAGGTTGGAGACTGCAGACGCTCACAAGAGTATAACACCAATGACTTGGAGACTGCAGACTCGCGCAGAAACCTAACACCAATCTGGAGGCTGATTGACTGCGGAATCTCATGACAAGATAACACCAACCACGGATCGGTGGAGATTGCATGCTCCCATAGGGAAGTAACACCAAACGAGTGACTTGGAGACTGTCCACTATCACAGAAGCATAACACCAATGTAGGGGCCAGACATGGACCATGCCCCCAGGCGTGTTTACCATTGAATGCGGATTGTGGTAATGGACAATGCGCTGTAGCACTTAGGCTCATTGCAACTTATTGCTCCTTTTTTAATTCTTCACATGCAAGTTTGTCCGTTGACCAAAGTATCAGAACACCGTGAAAATAGTCAAAGATCCTATGGATCCTACGGATCCTAGGATCCGTAGATCCTACGGATCCTAGGATCCGTAACGCATTGTAGCAGTGCTATAGCGCATTGTCCGTTGCCACAATCCGCATTCAATGGTAAAATCGCCGGGGGCATGGCCCATGCCTGGTGGGGACTACATACCATCACAACAAAGTAACATGATAGTGGCCCAGGGCACGGAGACGGCAATATTTCGCTGGAAACTGGCACCGATCTGGAAAACTAAGAACGGCTATCTCACATATAAATATAACCCCAGGGCAGAAACCGCGAGACTGGTGCCAATCATAGAAACCTAGCATCCATCTTGAAGAACAATGTCCGGAGATGAGAATACTACCCCACACCGAATTGTACATAAGTAGTTCAGAAGCTTGTGTTGTTGTGCAACACAGATACTGCGATGCAGCACAGATAGTATGGTATAGATACCGAACGCAAAGATAACTCACAGGATAAAATATAAAGTACAAACACAAATTACAATCAACTCTTTTAATATTTCACTTTTTTATCAACTCTTGTCAATCGTAGGCAAGCAAGCATATGCTTTGTCACTTCCAAGATGATCAATGTTTTAGTGTTTTGCTTTCTGTACACAATAAGCATATTCCACATGACTAAGCCGCACCGAGAAAAAGAAATCAAATGAATACAACATAGAATACAGTTACCTCTAGCGCCATCCATGACATCCGTGTTTGGCGCAGCAACCCATTTGTCTTTATGTCGCGCATCACTGGGAAATAAGCTATGCTTGACTGGCCAACAGACCGATTCGGGACTTCCCTTTACATGGCAGTCAACACTAAACATTAGCTAGCTCCTGGAAGTGCACACATCAATGGCACGTGATGCGCCAGATGTTTTCAGAATAATGGCTTAATCTATGTTTGTATTGCTATTCTTAATTCGCTAATTATTCTCTGTTGATCAAATAATTAAAGAAGCGGAACTGTAATGTTGGTTAGGGTGCATCAAATTACAACGGGATTTTTTAATTGAATAATTGGATCTGTCTGGGTCTGCTTATTGTTCGAATGTGTGTGAAAGGCATTTCTGTGAAGTTTCGCGAAGATCCATTGATATTTACAGGTCCAACAAAGACGATCAAGTTGGGGTTAAAATAACGATTTGTGTTCAGTTTTGCACTTGGCTCGCTAGCACTGCGCTTCAGGTGGTGCCAGGGAAAAGGTTATTTATGTACTGACTTTACACGTAGCACACCAGGTCGAGAGGGCTTCCAGCGCCGGCTGTAGGGATCGCCCACATTCCTTCAGTCTGCCGTTTGATGCCCAGAGGGCGAGGTCGTCGGCATATATGGACTGCTCTACGGCTGGATCATGCCCCGCTGGTACGTCGTTTACGTACATATGTGAGCCCCAGAGTATCGGGGCCAGAATCGACCCCTGCGCTAGGCCCTGCGGGAGATTTCAGCTGCTGGAGAGGGTGGAGTTCTACTTCACCCTGGCTCGTCGGTCTCGGAAGGTGGACATCGTCCATCTGAGCATGCACGTCGGAAGGATGAGGCGCGCCATCTTCACGGCCAGGCCGTCGTGCCAGACGCGGACGTAGGCCGCCCGGAAGTCCACCAGCACCAGGACGGATCGCAGTCTGTCTGCGTCCTCCAGGCCGTCTAAGATGTATTGGGGACATTCACCAGCTGGTCCACGATGCTGCGGACTCGTCTGAACCCCGCTTGGTGTTTGTTGATCTTGTCTGGTTGCGTCAAGCCACGCCTGCATTCGTCTTTGCGCCAGCCGCTCCGCCAGTTTGCCCAGGCATGAGAGAAGGGAGACGGGGCGATAACTGGCCGGTTCAGCTGCGGGCTTGCCCTACTTCAGGCTGAGGATCATGGTGGTGGCCGTGCGCCAGGCGGCTGGGGTCCGCCACTCTCTCCATGTCCTGTTCATGAGGAGGAGTACGGCTGTCTCCGCCTCTCTCCACGTCCTGTTCATGAGGTGGAGTACTGCTGTCTCCGCCTCTCTCCACGTCATGTTCATGAGGTGGAGTACTACGGCTGTCTCCGCCTTAGGTCCCAGTTGTCGGAGCATCTCATTACAGACTTCGTTTGGACCAGGGGCGGTACTCAGGTTCAGCTTGTTGATCGCGTTTATGAGCTCTATTCGGGAGAAGGGGCTTCAGAGGTTGGTTCTGCTGCTGTCGCACTGGCAGCTTTTTATTACACTGTGGGTTTCCTGGACTATGGCCTAGGGGCGGTCGTGTTCCTTATCGTTCTTCAATGTCGATACCCTAGCATATTATCGAATGAACCAGTCTGCCTTTTCCTGGTCTGATGTGGCCTGCTGGGTTGGTGTGAGGTGGCCCCTCTGTGGTCGTGAGATCGGTTCGTTGGGCTTGGGTTTCGGAAGTTTCCCGTCCAGCCTGTGGATCAGGCGCCACATGTCGGCGTCCCGCTTCATGGACTGGAGCTTGTGGATGAGGCGTTTCTTCTTTTCCTCGGCGATGACGGCGTCGTCCTCCTTCCCTGCCTCCTGGTAGTCCCGGACGTCCTCGGCGCTGTGGTACGGGCGGGTTACCACGTCAACCGCTCGGTCCCTGGCTCGAACTGCCTCCTTGCATCTCTCTGTCCAGAAGGGGTCGTGCTTTCCGATGCCGTTGCCGTATAGTATGTGCTTCTTAGCCGCGGAGGCAGTGTCGACGTCGCTGTTCAGTTGTTTAATGCTGGAGTCAATGTTGATGTTGTCGATGCGCTCTTCAGTCTTCGAGGGTGTCTCTGAAGGCCGTCCAAACGGTGCGTCAGAAGCAGTGTTTCCCTGTGTCCCGGCGGGTGGGTCGGATGGAAGCCTGGAGGGATAGGTTGGCGGGTAGGTGGTTCGATCCTATGTTCCTGCCCGGGTTCCTCTGTGCTTTGGGTGCGATGTCGGGTGTCGCCATCGAAATGTCCGGGGCTGACAGACCTCCCATCGCTGGGTTTACCCGGGTGTGGAGGTCAAAGGTCAGAAACAATCAGAATGCTAGTGACGGAGAATTATATTGCCTCTAAGTACGTTATGAGGTCCAAAACTACAGTGAAAACAATGAAAACGGGTCAGTTTATGAAAACTCGGTTGACATGCCCTTAGGCAAATCATCCTAGGTCAATGACCTGAAGTGACCAGTATCTGAAAGTTTCTCAAGATGTGTGAAATTCATGTTAGAATAAGTACTGAAAGTTTCAGATTGCCGCTTCTATTCACTTTTGATATATCGTGAATATTCGCCAGGCGGCATTTTGCCCACCACCCCAGTCAATGCCGGGCTATGGCAGACCCTGGAGTGTGTTCTATAAACTTTGTGTTGGACCTGTAAATCACTACCGATCGCCTAAATATTTTACACGCGCTCTAATAATATCCAATCGAACACTTTTAGAACCTAGACAGATCGATATCAAGGAAAAGTGTATTTTGATGCACCCTAATGTTGGTGGTACATTTTACGGTACTTGGACATGCGTTCGCCTAATAAAAGGTGAAATTATGTGTGAGAAAGACTAGGTCCAAGGCTTATATTGTATGCATTATAATATATGACGTGTAAATATGGATACACTCTCGATATTATAATAAAATTGACGTTAATAACTGCAAACGACGCAGAATAGCATGTCTCAGGGTGTAAATGTGTTGAAATTAATAACCATTTCGTCTAATAACGTTAACGTGATCTCAAACAGTTACTTCAAGTAGTCAGAAGGATCTTGGAGCTCTCGGTATTATGTAACGGTTCTGCTAATTCTGCTAACGTTCCGTAATTAGGCACCGTTCTGCTAACGTTCCGTAATTAGGCACCGTTCTTGTACCGGAAATGATAAATAATGTGTATCATAAAAAAAAAATTAAGTTCAAAAATCGCTTTTAAAAACCTACAGCGATAATATTTTGTGTGAATATGGCATGCACCCGCCGTTGCAATAAAAAATAGCACACATTATATTGTTTGAATCAACAGTAAACAAAAAATACCTGGATGGACATGACGCTTTTATTTATTATTATTTATGAACCATCCAGCCTCAGATTTAGATCATTATAAACATCAATTGTACCGAAACCAAATAACCATTCCCATTTCTAAAAGAGTTATACCATGGTACATTACGTAACAACCACCTTTAGAACTTGGTTTGTAGAACAGTGAGCTTCATTTGCTATTGGAACCTGCAGGCTAAGATTTTAGTCATCGGTAATACCCAGTGGCTGAACTCATGAAGATAATACCTGTAAGATGATAACCTGTATGGTAATACCCAGTGGCTGAACTCATGAAGATAATACCTGTGTGATGATAACCTGTATGGCAATACCCAGTGGCTGAACTCATGAAGATAATACCTGTATGATGATAACCTGTATGGTAATACCCAGTGGCTGAACTCATGAAGATAATACCTGTGTGATGATAACCTGTATGGTAATACCCAGTGGCTGAACTCATGAAGATAATACCTGTGTGATGATAACCTGTATGGTAATACCCAGTGGCTGAACTCATGAAGATAATACCTGTATGATGATAACCTGTATGGTAATACCCAGTGGCTTAACTCATGAAGATAATACCTGTATGATGATAACCTGTATGGTAATACCCAGTGGCTGAACTCATGAAGATAATACCTGTGTGATGATAACCTGTATGGTAATACCCAGTGGCTGAACTCATGAAGATAATACCTGTGTGATGATAACCTGTATGGTAATACCCAGTGGCTGAACTCATGAAGATAATACCTGTATGATGATAACCTGTATGGTAATACCCAGTGGCTGAACTCATGAAGATAATACCTGTAAGATGATAACCTGTATGGTAATACCCAGTGGCTGAACTCATGAAGATAATACCTGTGTGATGATAACCTGTATGGTAATACCCAGTGGCTGAACTCATGAAGATAATACCTGTGTGATGATAACCTGTATGGTAATACCCAGTGGCTGAACTCATGAAGATAATACCTGTGTGATGCTAACCTGTATGGTAATACCCAGTGGCTGAACTCATGAAGATAATACCTGTAAGATGATAACCTGTATGGTAATACCCAGTGGCTTAACTCATGAAGATAATACCTGTAAGATGATAACCTGTACGGTAATACCCAGTGGCTGAACTCATGAAGATAATACCTGTATGATGATAATCTGTATGGTAATACCCAGTGGCTGAACTCATGAAGATAATACCTGTGTGATGATAACCTGTATGGTAATACCCAGTGGCTGAACTCATGAAGATAATACCTGTAAGATGATAAC
>JAXIVJ010008772.1:0-53956 GCA_036785665.1 Chirona hameri | reverse complement strand
GGACAATAACTTCTGGTCGTTTTGAGCCTCCCGTTCTTTGACCTTTAAAATGACCTTATAGATGACATTGAATGTCAAAATTAATGTCTTTTTCGTGATCAGCGTGCTTCAATTGACCTGTTACCACATTTTGAGCGAATCGCTACTCGACGCTGTATTCGAATCCGAATCCGTCGCTAACTTCATGGACATGCGGGGGAAGGGGGCATCACGATCGAGGGCGCCTCTCCTAGGCGTCTGGACACCCAAGGCGCCACTCTGGAGTGTAGGTGGCACCCCTCGAGTCGTGAGTGCCGGCGGCAAGGGCGTCGCCACCTTCTGAAAGTTGGGGGGGGGGGGGGCGGAGGCATTTTGAAGTCGATTCTTTCCATGCAACGCTCATGGGCGTAATGTGAAAATTTGAAAATGTTGGGGGGACGCCCCCCCCCCGTCCCCTGCCTCCGACGCCCATGCCCGGCGGCACCCTTTTGGATCGGAAATGACCGGAGATAGACCGGAGATAACGACCCAACTGTGCCTCCCCAAAAACAAAACAAAATGCTGACCTGCCCGACGAGCTCACCAAGACAAAGTTGGCAAGGCGCAGCCTCCCTTGACTACCCCCCCCCCCCCTCCTCCCCCCCATTTCGAAAGCGCACTGAAAGCGCAATTTTACCCATATTTTCCACAGATAGTCGTACCAAGTATGCATATTTATGCTGGGATTATATTTGCGCTTCTGTTATTCTTTTTCAATAAAACTAAGGGCTTGCAAAAAAAGGTCTCCCAAAAAGTTGCCCCGGCCCCGCCTTTGAAGTTGCCCCGGCCGCGGTCGGGGCTGCCCTATATGATTCTTCACCCATGGATATTGCAATGCTTATCTAGATCTTGGAAATGTCTTCAATGAGGAAATGATGACCTATAAACACTCTCAGAAGTCGTGATACTGGATACTCTCTGCCGCAGCGTCCGGGGGTTGCTTTGGAGCTTGGGTGCGGAGTGGAAAATTATGGCTAAAAATAAGCATTAAGAGTGGGAAATTATTTAAAAAAAAATGTATTCAGCTTTATCAATGCCCAATTACCCGCACATCAGAATTGATTATTACCTATGCCAATTCTGACCTGTCTTTCTCTGTCTTGTCCTATCATTACATCCATAAATCAGTATAGAGTTCAAATTATCCAATCCATTTTAGAATAAAGGAGTGGAAAATTAAGAGGAAAACTTGGGAAAAGAGTGGACAAAATATATATAGGGTGTCGTTTCCACCCAAATTTCCAATGCTAGTCCACTGCAGTCTCTGGTCTGTGGAATAGTTTCCGTAGATACTGACGTGCCTCGCCTTGCTTTCCTATCTGGCCACACACCTCTCACAGACAAGACCGAACAGACGGTTTGAAGAAAACGTTCCACTCCGCATACTCAACACACTTACAACTGGAAGCCTGGCTCCTCCGGATCAGCTGATGCAATGCAGTCTTGTTTATCGCGTCCCGTTATATGTGGGTTGTCACTTCAAACTGGCCGCCGGCGGCTGTGTCATGCACAGCGCCTGGCCGTGGGCGGCGCCGGCTGCCAGGAGGGCGATGTTGCAGGCATGACTTAATCACCGTCCGACGGAATTGGAGGCCGTAGTTCTGCCTACAGGGCTACGGGGCTGATCGTTGCCTGTAGTAGGCCAAACGCTAAATGACTTGGACCGACATGAGCTATCTATATCGATATCTACCGGAAAGGTTTTTGTATTGCTCGTAGGTGCGATTGGTTTTCTGGTACGTGTACCTACCCATAATGCTTTGACAGAGATATACGTGGAGGTATTTGTAGTTTTCTTCAGGACAGTATGTGTCAATGGATGTTTATTTTGATGTTATATTTTGTTGATTTAATTGCTTTTATGTAATGTTTTGACGGCTTGTCGCTTGTCTATGCCCCTGAGCCTCAGTGAAGGTAGCCCCAGCTGCTCCAAGCCCCAGGGCGTTCTACATCGTGTGGGTGAATTGATGCCCGGTAACAAATCTTGTCGGCTTTCGTGTCGGCGCCTAATATTCATTATCCAAACTCTCCTTTGTACTAATGCACCACAGTGTATTATTTTCAACATGGTTTGAACAACACCTGAAATAAAAACGACGCACATCATATTTCACTGCGCGCCCTCTCCCTTCGGGAACAGTTACGTGACGTGCTCACTGATTGTGATAGTCATCAGTCGGAGGGGAGGGGGAGGCGGTGTCTGAGGGGGCCAAATGGCCCTCGGGCAGGTGTCGGCGGGGTCAGCGGTGACCAGGTGCACTACCACCTCCGTCCCTGGCACCAACCGGGCCGATACCAGCATCGCGCGGCTAATAATACACAGGCCAGGGTCAGTGGATAAAGTTGGATCGCATAGGTATTTTCAATGTTCACTCTTTACTTTGATAGGATGTAAGTGAAGTATATTTATTTTATTTTGTGAAAAGGCCTTCGATGGTCGTCAGCTGCTGGTGTTTTAAATGTTGTTTGATGCTTTCCTCGTAACCTGTTAACATTAACGATGTATCTATGAATTGCTGGAACCTGAATCATGAAGTCGAAGATCACCTCAGCCAAGGAGAATCCGCTGCCCGCTGGCCGACACCCTGACCTCTCGGTCTGCAGCCTACACGAGGGAGGGGGGGGGGGGGGGAGACTAGTGGAGCAGGGGCCACTGTACTGTGGCGATGGGGGGGGGGAGACTGGTGGAACATGACCACATCCATCCATCACTGGAGCGGGACGACAGAGCCGAGCTGTCGACAGCGACGCGACAGCACGCCGCCTGTTCCCGTCGTCTGAACGGAAACGGAAACAACGAATCCGACACGACGCGCAGAGGGTGGCTTCCCGTGGGAGAGTCTGGTACTCCGTGATGTGCGAGCTTGGGTTGCGGTCTGTGTATAAACATTCCACCCCAGTTTCTAGTTACCTGTGAATGGGGAAATTGAACATTTTTCTTCTTCCTATCTCTGATCCTTTGTTGGTCTACATATTGAGTTCAGGACTACACTCGAATCTTTAATGTTGCCTTTACGCCCGGTGACCCACACTTATGACCTTTCCTTGAAGTCCGGCCTGAACTCTTCCTTGTAGGTCCAGCTGACGGTAACCTCAGACAGCCGACAGCTAGTCTCCACCCGTAACCTCAGACAGCCGACAGCTAGTCTCCACCCGTAACCTCAGACAGCCGACAGCTAGTCTCCACCCGTAACCTCAGACAGCCGACAGCTAGTCTCCACCCGTAACCTCAGACAGCCGACAGCTAGTCTCCACCCGTAACCTCAGACAGCCGACAGCTAGTCTCCACCCGTAACCTCAGACAGCCGACAGCTAGTCTCCACCCGTAACCTCAGACAGCCGACAGCTAGTCTCCACCCGTAACCTCAGACAGCCGACAGCTAGTCTCCACCCGTAACCTCAGACAGCCGACAGCTAGTCTCCATCCGTGCACCAACGTCTGACTGCTAGTGCTGACCCCTCCCTGTGACCTTTGTGAACTGAGGGACTGATCCACCCAATACCTATGACCTCGACCTCTCGCAGCTGGCGCCTCGCTTCCCTTGACACGAGTCGCCAGCCCCTCCCTCACCGTGACCTCTGCCTCCGCTGATCTCTACCCGTGTCCCGGTGACCTGTTGCCTCCGAGTCCACCCCGTCCTGTGACCTCTGCCTCACCTGACCTCTACCCGTGTCCCGGTGACCTGTTGCCTCCGAGTCCACCCCGTCCTGTGACCTCTGCCTCCCCTGACCTCTACCCGTGTCCCGGTGACCTGTTGCCTCCGAGTCCGCCCCGTTCCGTCCCGGCGGGCCGGATACTCCTCTGGTGACGTCATGACCCGGCCACCGGCGGCCGCCAGATGTTGCACAGTGCTCAGCTGCACGTGCCGAACGGTTGTCATGGCAACTCATCTAATCAGACGCCGCCGCCAGCTGATGCCTGCGGGCCCGAGCCTGAGCCGGTGTCGCAGAGGGGACTCGGCAGGGGGCGGGGGAGGGGGCGCATCTGGTGCCGCCGTCGCCGATCGTTGCCAGACGAAGACGGCCGGCAGACGGACCAGATGCGACCGCCGCAATTGTGTCGCCGTCTGAAAAATGCCGCCGGAAGCGAGACGCCCATAGCGGGACAGCGGTTAGCGGCTGTTGGGAACTCGCCGGCGGCGGCGACAGCGCCGGCGGACGGCCGACTCCCCCCGGCCGTCACGCACCGTTAACGAAAGCTGTGCTTTCATTTGGCCAGCGAGAGGACTGTTTGTTGCGGCACTTATGGCGGAGAAGGGGCTCTGTACGGACGGAATGGCAGGATTCACTGGGTCATTGCGATGCCGGGGTTGTTTGTGGGCGACATCGGATTGGAAAACTTGTGCCCACAGGCGTCACTTGAATGTAGAGGAGTAGAGCGGGAGTGCAGGGCGGTGCTTTTTGAAAAGTGTTACGGTTCGATTCTTTCTGCTAAGTGGACAGGCTGTAGATGGTTTCAGTTAGGTACATTATAGAGAAAGAAGCACGATAATGTCGATAAGGGTGATACCTCATGTACGCCCCCGCAGTTGCTATGGTACACACTAGCTAGAGCCCTTCATGGGACACATTTTCAGCCCCCATCCCGTTCCAGCCCATTCAGCCAGACCCATACCCGTTCCAATCCAAATCCAAATCAGAATTCGTAATTGATGGGGCTCCCATTCCCACCCGTTTCAGCATATTTCACTTTTTGTGGTGCTAAACAAAATGAAATGGTCTGTCCCAAACCCGTTCCAACCCGTTACATGTCCAAAAATGGCCCCATTCCTACCCATTTCCATCCTGTTCCATGAGTCCCATGGGAATTCCCATTCCATGAAGGGCTCTAGCACACACTAAGGTCCGGCTTCTTTCTCCTCTAGCGTATGTTTGACGGCGAATTAAGAAACGAACATATATGCATTCAAACCGCATTACTGAGAGCTTCAAATTGATATATTGACGCATTGGCTCACCTTATCCATTGGCTGCTTTTAAGTAAAAATTCGTTTTTACCATCGCTAAGCGCTAAAACGGATTTTTGCCTAAAAGCAGCCAATGGATAAGGTGAGCCAATGCGTCAATATATCAATTTGAAGCTCTCAGTAATGCGGTTTGAATGCATATATGGTCGTTTCTTAAAAAGAATGTTTCACCTTTCTGAAAGTTTTCAAATATACGCTGGTTGTAGTACGAACATATGTAGTAAGTGCTGCTGAAAACGATGGTGATATTTTTTTATCTCGAAAAGTCACTTAACTTTATGCAAATTAAGTTTTTAAATTTGGGCTGATGACGTCATTATTGAGCCATAGACCGCCGCTGATTGGCTGACAAAGTGGGATTGGCTGTCAAAGTGGCTGTCAGCCAATCAGCGGCCTAGACCCCATTTTGCAAATGCGAAATTAAATTGCTTAAAAACGGCTAAGTTTGGGAGAAAATGACCTTAGTATTTTCGACATTTAAATAACGGCCAATGATAATGGCTATCTCAGTTTAAAAAAACAACAATAAAAGGTGAAACATTCCCTTTAATTCGCCGTCAAACATACGCTAGAGGAGAAAATAAGCCAGACCTTAGTGTGTACCATATCAACTGCGGGTCCCTGTACCTATGTGCTTATCATTCTAGTGTGAGCTAACATCGGAAAACATGACGAAAGATATGAATTTGTAGTCAGATTTAACACCAGTTTATCGAGACAAACAGCAACTGGTGCTCCACTCCCGGTACATATTAAAATTGTCAGTTGCATAGGACGTTATTGTGCTTAAACAAACATTTATGTAGGATTTTCATGTCATGTTCCGATAGCACAACATACGTCAACGAGTCAACCAGATTGACCATCTGTCGTCCAGTGTCTGTCCGTCAGCGCCGAACTGTCCATTGCCAAGTGTCCGCCTGACCTCTAGACTGTGCCGCCGTACTTGAATGTCATGCGGGACATCCTATGTTCCCGTGTGCAGGTGCGTCCCGGTGGCGGAACAAACAGCATGGTTTTGTCATTCTGGAAAGCACATTACACAGGTCTCGTCTGCGGCTGTAATAGCTGTTAAATGATCTTCAGTCCTCCTCTATATGAATTAATTAATTATGAATTGGTGCTGCGGCGTAAAAATATAAATCAGCCATTACAATAAGTTTGATTTGTGCCAAGATGTAAACACTAAAATCGATTGTGATCGTTGATTACTGTCACTGCTTGTATTTGTTTAAAGATGTATCATCCAGTCCGAACTGCTTATGCATGATGGTGGTTTTATACATAAATAATGTTTCTATACTGTTTAATTGATATTACTTGTAAGTTTCAACTACCATTGTACTATTTTTGTTGGCATATTACTGATACACTTGCGCTTACGGTGATACACTTGCGGTCTGTGGTTATTGGTATTTGTGTTTCGCCATAAGTGCTCCCTCGACGGACGACTGACGCGAACACGGACGACTGACGTGAATACGGACGCCTGACGTGAATACGGACGACTGACGTGAATACGGACGACTGACGTGAATACGGACGCCTGACGTGAATACGGACGCCTGACGTGAATACGGACGACTGATTTGAATACGGACGACTGACTTGAATACGGACGACTGACGTGCATACGGACAACTGATGTGAATACGGACGACTGACGTGAATACGGACGACTGACGTTAATACGGACGACTGACGTGAATACGGACGACTGACGTGAATACGGACGACTGACGTGAATACGGACGACTGACGTGAATTCGGACGACTGACGTGAATACTGCTTTGTTTTCAGAACCAATGGAGACGGTCAAAGTGAAAGAGGACCCGGACATGCGAATGAAGCCCAGTACAGTGATCACCAGCGAGCAACACCGGCATCGAAGCAGAGGTAAAAAGCAACGCCGCTGAAACAGGAGTTTCCTTTAGAAGTACTACTTTTACACATAGGCGTAGCCACCTTCCGAAGGTAGGTGGGGACGGAGGCACTTTGAAGTCGATTCTTTCCATGCAACGCCCATAGGTGTGATGTTAAAATCTGAAAATGTTACTGGGGACTGATCCCCAGTGACCCCACTCACTCCCCAGTGGTGGTTACGCGCCTGCTTTTACACAACGTAAATAACACCTGAATTATGCGCATAGGAAACGCTCGGGACCTATTTGTCATTGTTTTGTCTTTGCATTCGCCTGGGGACGCCACTACCATATTGGAGGCATTGGAAGTGCCCCCAAGGTTGTGTTCAGACACTTGTGCTCACAGCTGGTATGTCGGCACTCGGCACAAGTGTATACATATGCTGACAGACACCACCAGAGAAAGAAATGACAGCGAGCCGGAAAATTATCGTAAGTGTAAAACAAGCAAGAAGGAAAAAGAAGCAACGCTCGGGTAGTCATTGTTAATTCACATTTGCTATATGAATTAATTCACCAGCGATCCAGCGAGGTGGTCATGGACAGTGATAAGTGGTGTTCAGGGGCGTAGGAACTATGTTGAAGTTGGGGGGGGGGGGGGGGGCAGGAGGCATTCTGAAGTCGATTATTTCCATGTAATGCCCATAGGCGTAATGTTAAAATCCTAAATGTTGGGGGGGGGGGGGGGGGGGGGCGGCTGTCCCCTGCCCCCTGTTCCTACGCCTATGGTGGTATTGCGTTTCAAATACATCCCCACCCCACACTACCCCTAAACTAGGAGTTATTTTCTCGCCACGCAATATCGTTCCGTTGCCTCTCTCAGCATCGCTGCGCCCAACTTCCGTGCACCAATGACCGGCTGTGCAGGAAAACCACCCAAGTCGCGGCGCGGCGCCCGGTCGCTCAGCCCATCATGGGCCAAGTTTACCTCCGCGACGAGCGGCGGCGCGGCGGCGGCCAAAGTTGCGCTTTCGCCAGACCCGCCTCTGACCGATCCGGGACCCGCGCGCGTCGAGACGGCCCGCCGGCCGGGAGGACGGCGTTGGCGGCGTGCTCCGGGCCGGCGACACTTCAGGGGCCGGTGAAACCTCAGGTGCCGGTGAAACCTCAGGTGCCGGTGAAACCTCAGGTGCCGGTGAAACCTCAGGTGCCGGTGAAACCTCAGGTGCCGGTGAAACCTCAGGTGCCGGTGAAACCTCAGGTGCCGGTGAAACCTCAGGTGCCGGTGAAACCTCAGGTGCCGGTGAAACCTCAGGTGCCGGTGAAACCTCAGGTGCCGGTGAAACCTCAGGTGCCGGTGAAACCTCAGGTGCCGGTGAAACCTCAGGTGCCGGTGAAACCTCAGGTGCCGGTGAAACCTCAGGTGCCGGTGAAACCTCAGGTGTCGGCTGCGGGAGTGCGCGACAGCCTTCCGCTGACTCTGTCATCACGCTGCAGAGACCACAAAGAGGACGGTGCGGCGGGCACAGCTGGCCGGAACACCTGTGCTCCCTGCAGTGGCGGATCCAGGGGAGGGGGTCACGGGGTTTATGACCCCCCCCCCCCCTTGGGCCATGGGGGCACCACCGCGCCGTGGGGGCCTAGTGGGGGCACCAGGGGCACCACCAAAATGAAGCACACACAAAAACCGCGCCGCTACGCGGCGCAAATAATTAAGTGTTCTTTGAACCAAGGGCACCACCGCGTCGTGGGGGCACCACCGCGTCGGGACACCAGGAGCACCACCAAAATAAAGCAAAAAAATCCGCGCCGCTACGCGGGGGGCAAATCATTTAATGTTCTTTGAACCAAGGGCACCACCGCGCCGGTGTGCCAGGGACACCACCGCGCCGGTGTGCCAGGGGCACCATAGTGACGATAGGCGGGACTGTGGGGCTAGGGGGGACACCGGGGCACTGTGCCTCCTTGAATCCAGGAGGGAAAACAATGGTCTGGTGCCGCCATGAAATCTCAAGCATTGGTCGCTGGGAGATAAAAAAAATCGCGAAATGATGCTAAATTAAAATAGCTAAATTATGCAAAAAATGTCCCTTCATGCCTCCCGTCCCTTGGGCTATGGAGGGGCACCAACGTGCCTTTATACCAGAAGCAACAACGTATCGGACTCGAGGGGCCCTTGGGCTGATACATATAGATTATAGAAACTTTCGATTTTTTTTAGGGCCTAGTTATCCAGACAAAAACAAAATAAAGCAAAAAAAAATCCGCCTACGCGGCACAAATCAATCGGTGTTCTTTTCCAGTACAAAAGAGTATAATATAGACTGTACCTACACACTGGCGGCTGCAGGGGGAAGGCATGGGGGGCCATGGCCCACCTTTGGCCTTAAATGGGGGTCAACATGTCTTTTGGCACCACCTTTTGCTCCAGACATATTTTCTCGTTTTGACCCTGCACGCTGGTTCCAATAGCAAAAATTAGTTCTCCAACTCGCTCAAAACCTCAAATTTTGGCGACGCTTCGCGGCGCAATAATAGTTTATCGCAGGTATAAGATTTCGCAGGTATAAGATTTACTGCTCGTAAAAAACGGCTTCCAACCCCCCCCCCCTGGTCACAAACCTCGACTTTCCTCTTGGTCAATTCTTCATCAACCGTCTGGGGCCGCCCTTGACTGTACAAATAATATATTTTAGCACCATCCGCGGCACTTTAAATGATAGAAAGGGTACGACTGATATTGCAAATACCTATAGCCAACGTTGTCAATACAAACAAAAAATAGGGGCACCCTCAAAATATAGTGGACCAAATCCGTTGAGTTTTCATATTTTTGTATAGGTATAGGTATATTTTTGTATAGGTATAGGCACCACTGCAATTGATGACCCCCCTTGAAGATTTGCTGGATCCGCCCCTGGCTCCCTGGGTCACACCTGTGACCGTGACCACTGTGACCACACCTGTGGCAGTCATACCTGTGACCGTGGCCACTGTGACCCTGTGACCGTGACTACTGTAACCCTGTGACCGTGACCACTGTAACCCTGTGACCGTGACTACTGTGACCCTGTGACCGTGACTACTGTGACTCTGTGACCGTGACTACTGTAACCCTGTGACCGTGACTACTGTAACCCTGTGACCGTGACCACTGTGACCCTGTGACCGTGACTACTGTAACCCTGTGACCGTGACTACTGTAACCCTGTGACCGTGACCACTGTGACCCTGTGCCCATGACCACTGTGACCATGTGACAGTCACACCTGTCACCCTGTGACCGTGACCCTGTGACCGTGACCACTGTGACCCTGTGACCGTGACCACTGTGACTCTGTGACCGTGACCACTGTGACAGTGACCACTGTGACTCTGTGACCGTGACCACTGTGACCGTGACCACTGTGACCCTGTGACCGTGACCACTGTGACCATGTGACAGTCACACCTGTGACCCTGTGACCGTGGCCACTGTAACCCTGTGACCGTGACCACTGTAACCATGTGATCGTGACTACTGTAACCCTGTGACCGTGACTACGGTGACTCTGTGACCGTGGCCACTGTAACCCTGTGACCGTGACCACTGTGGCCCTGTGACCGTGACCACTGTGACCCTGTGACCGTGACCACTGTGACCCTGTGGCCGTGACTACTATGACCCTGTGACCGTGACTACTGTGACCCTGTGACCGTGACTACTGTGACCCTGTGGCCGTGACTACTATGACCCTGTGACCGTGACTAATGTGACCCTGTGACCGTGACTACTGTTACCCTGTGGCCGTGACCACTGTAACCCTGTGACCGTGACTACTGTGACCCTGTGACCGTGACCACTGTGACCCTGTGACCGTGACTAATGTGACCATGTGACAGTCACACCTGTGACCCTGTGACCGTGACCCTGTGACCGTGACCCTGTGACCGTGACCACTGTGACCCTGTGACCGTGACTACTATGACCCTGTGACCGTGACTACTGTGACCCTGTGACCGTGACCACTGTGACCCTGTGACCGTGACCACTGTGACTCTGTGACCGTGACCACTGTGACCACTGTGACCGTGACCACTGTGACCCTGTAACCGTGACCACTGTGACCACTGTGACCACTGTGACCACTGTGACCACTGTGACCGTGGCCACTGTGGCCATGTGACAGTAACACCTGTGACCCTGTGACCGTGACCACTGTGACCCTGTGACCGTGACTACTGTGACTCTGTGACCGTGACTACTGTACCCCTATGACCGTGACTACTGTAACCCTGTGACCGTGACTACTGTAACCCTGTGACCGTGACCACTGTGACCCTGTGACCGTGACTACTGTGACTCTGTGACCGTGACTACTGTAACCCTGTGACCGTGACTACTGTAACCCTGTGACCGTGACCACTGTGACCCTGTGACCGTGACCACTGTGGCCCTGTGACCGTGACCACTGTGACCCTGTGACCGTGACCACTGTGACCCTGTGGCCGTGACTACTATGACCCTGTGACCGTGACTACTGTGACCCTGTGACCGTGACTACTGTGACCCTGTGACCGTGACCACTGTGACCCTGTGACCGTGACCACTGTGACTCTGTGACCGTGACCACTGTGACCCTGTGATCATGACCACTGTGACCCTGTGACCGTGACCACTGTGACCCTGTGACCGTGACCACTGTGACCGTGCAGTGTTGAAGCCGCGCCTTCCCGGATACGCAGCAGAAAGTGGCCTCCTTCAGCGCTTCTCTGGGTTTGATGAAATGGTGGTTATGATCTGCTGTGGCTGTTCTTGCGATACGCATTTTGTTCGAGCCTTTGTTGCTGACGATAGTGACATGGAGTAAGAAAGGTACAAATATTCAATATCTCCTGAATACATTAGCATTATTTAATCGCGAATCTTTGTATGTGTTTAGGTTGAACCAAAAGCAAACACATAGCGATGCCAACACCTTCTACTATACAGTGCAGGTCCACTATCATAGGTAGGTGAACATTAGCGCCTGTCGTCAGCCTCACATGGCTCGTTACATTGCAGATCACACAGAGTATCACCATCTCTCTTACCCCCCTCCCCCTAGCCGCCAGCAGCGGCAGCGGCGGGGAGTGCAGGGGAGCTCAGGAGAGGGAAGGGGCTGGGCAGAGCGGGGCTGACCCAGCTGCCGCCTTCCATCCCAGCCGCGCCACCGCCGCGCATACAACCGCCGCCACTGCACATGCTGCCAAATCGCACAAATTGTATTTTGATGGCGCGCGGCCGGCGGCAGCGGCAGCCGTCGCCGCCGCCATCTGTTCGCGACGCCGGCAAAATTCGAAAACTCGTGCAAAAAGCGCGTCGTCGAGGGAGGCGTCATCTTCCGGCCGTCAGCGGCAGGCGTGGCGGCCGACACAAACAGGCGCGCGGCCGGCCCTCTGCCCGCCTCCGCCGCCTCCGCCGCCTCCGCCGCCACGCCCGGCGCCGGTAAGGTTAGTGGAGTTGGCAGGGACGGTAGCGGTGGCGTGTAGGTCACACTGCCTTTGTGGTGTTGCTCCTGCTTTTACTTTCGGTCGTGCTATCGCCCAATCACCCCGGTTTTCGTTTTGTTGTGATCTTTTCTCTTCCTTGTTTTCAACGCATCTTTCTGGCTTTTTTGTTTCCTTTAGGCTTTCTCGCTGCTATCTCTACTTGCTGATCTTATTTTGTTTCTTTGGTTGCGTTGATATTAAGATGTTTAAATTTCTTGTTTTTCTTCTACTAGTGTCCTCTACTCTCTATCAATTTCATTTTGTCTTGCTGTCTCTGCTTTCTTTCTCTTTTTGGGGATGGAGAAAACGAAGGAAGCTTTCTACAAAATTGCGATTTGTGTATTTATGCTATGAAAGAACGGTAGACATGAGGTATTTTTTTCGAAATCGTACAAGGGCCATGGGTCCGGATATAAGGCTTAGGCGATAGATCGATGTAGTTTCAGCAGTTTGAGACTAGTGAGGCAGCATTTGACAGACACACCACTTCCTCTCCCCACTTCCGTCTTCGCCAGCCCCGTCCCCACCTCCGCACTCGCTTCGCCCACCGCCCACCGCCCACCGCCCACCGCCGCCGCCCGCCCTCGCCGGGCCGTGTCATGGCGTCGTGCGACGCGTCAGGTGCGCGCTTCCCGGGCTGCACTCAGCGCCGACGCCGTCCAAGCCGGCTCACCCGGGGCGATTTAATGCGATTATTCGCCGTGACAGACGCCTAATTCCTGTGAGAACAGCCTCAGGCCGGGCTCCGGCCGTTCGGATCCCGGACCGGTCCCGGGACTCCACCTCAGCGCCGGACTGATGAGCGATCCGCCCCCGCCCCCGCCCCCGCCCCCGCCCCCGCCCCCGCCCCCGCCCCCGCCCCCGCCCCCACCCCCGCCCGGACAGTGGCAGCCCGGAGACGGGGAGGATGTTTGCTGGACGTGGCAGAATTGAGATGAAGGGGATCAGAGGGCGTTCCCTGTCGCGCAGTGTGGGCAAAATTTACGGCGACGATGCAGATAGTAATGCGTTAAATCCGGGATGAGATTTTTGTAATTTGTTTGGGAAAGACGCGAATTACATGTTGCGAATAAATCAGCAATATGTTAACGGATGATTCCCTGTAGTTCAATATTCACATATGTGTTTCATCTTCCATACTTCCATCTTCACATATGTGCTCACATTATAAGGTACGATGGCACCTGAAACAATGGAACTATTGTGTTTAATGGCATTGGATTAGAGCACACTCACCAGCCTTTGATCCCACCACCACACCATAGCAATGTCAACAATATCCATCGCAGAAATACGCCTACTCCTAACGTCACGTTTGATCGTGAATCAGTGCGCTGTCATTCCTTCGGGACACATTCCCTCCCACATCCCGGGAGTAAAACGGCGCGGCACCTGTCTGCAGATGTTGGCCGATACAAGACGCGCAGCTGTCCGGGTGGTGGCGGCTGTTTGGCGGGCTAGGTGCAGTCGTCACCGGGACGGTGGGCCGGCCGCAATCCGCCGCCGACGGCGCCAGTGCGGCTTCTGAGTCACCTCCGAATCGGCTGCGTCAGCGGACCAGGCCTGGGCAGAAACAGGCGCGAATCGTCAGGGCTGTGGCTGGGTCGGGTGTGGGTGAGTTATCGGGGTAAAACAGGATCGGTCTGTGTACCGTTGCGGCCCGCCAAAACAGAGTCTTGGACTAGCGGTGTGCGTAGCTGGGTGAGCGGGCAAAGACAGTCACCCACCGGGGTGCTGAGGCTGGAGTATCAGGGTCTGTCTCTGGGGATGGATTGTACCGTTTCGCCCGGCTAAGACAGAGCCTGGGGCCAACGCTGTCTCCGTTTGGTGAGCCGACAGACAGCAGCAGGATATGCGACTAGTCTTTTAGTTTTCGAGTCCTAGTCTAGTCTTAGTGTTCCCAGCCGTAGGGTCACCGTGGCCAACGAAGGGACCCGACTCTCGAGGCCGGAGCGACCCGACTCGAGGCCGGAGCGACCCGACTCGAGGCCGGAGCGACCCGACTCGAGACCGGAGCGACCCGACTCGAGGCCGGAGCGACCCGACTCTCGAGGCCGGAGCGACCCGACTCTCGAGGCCGGAGCGACCCGACTCTCGAGGCCGGAGCGACCCGACTCGAGGCCGGAGCGACCCGACTCTCGAGGCCGGAGCGACCCGACTCGAGGCCGGAGCGACCCGACTCTCGAGGCCGGAGCGACCCGACTCGAGGCCGGAGCGACCCGACTCTCGAGGCCGGAGCGACCCGACTCGAGGCCGGAGCGACCCGACTCGAGGCCGGAGCGACCCGACTCCCGAGGCCGGAGCGACCCGACTCTCGAGGCCGGAGCGACCCGACTCGAGGCCGGAGCGACCCGACTCGAGGCCGGAGCGACCCGACTCCCGAGGCCGGAGCGACCCGACTCTCGAGGCCGGAGCGACCCGACTCTCGAGGCCGGAGCGACCCGACTCTCGAGGCCGGAGCGACCCGACTCGAGGCCGGAGCGACCCGGGGTCACCAGCCCACAGTCCACACTCCGTGGTGATTGCGTCTCCGGCCCGGTTATGAGACACCGCCATCCGTCAGCGGTCCGTGGAGAGCGGCGAGAGAGTCCGGCGGAGACTCCGTCCGCTGGCACCCGGAGCCGGATCGTCACTGCTTCCTCTCCCGCGGTGCAGCCGACACGGCCCCATTTCGGCGTCCGAATATGTCCCGAACCGAGCTCGCAATTCGCCGGCGGCGGATCCGCCCGCGTCGCCGTCGCCGCCGCCACCAGCGCCCTCCCATACGTCATCGACAGAGTTCAATATCTCTCTTAATTTGAGAACGGCGCCGGTTCATTTTCGCTGAATGCCTGAAGAGTGCTTTGGAGGAGGAAGCGTGTGGCTGGCAGCTCATTTAGAACGCAGACTGCTCCGGTGGCGGGGGCGGGGCTGGGAACGGACGTTGAAAATCGTCACTGGGGCGGACCCGACGCCACCCTCGGCTCGCTGTTTTCGGAGTTGAGAGAAATAAAGTTTGGGAGAGACGAGGGACGTTGGGTTGCTTAGGTGTTCAGCGCTGGTGCTTAGGTGTTCAGCGCTAGTGCTTGTGGTTCCAAAGATGCTTTTGAAACTCGATGTGGTGGACGGTGGTGTTTTACGATTCAAGGGCACGGCAACTGCTAAACTCGTTCATCCATGTATATTTTAGATATGTTTTGCGTGGGCTTCGCTGTAGCTCTTCGCATGCTATCACTTCAAAGGCCGTTGCAGGGATTCGGCCGGCAGTAGGGCAGGCTGGCCTGCAGATGACTGTCTCTGAAGTCTGACCTATTGAAGCTTCTGATACAGCCTGCGCGGCCGAGCCAGTGATGTTAACGTGGTAACACTACCAGCCTGGTACAAACAGCCTAGTGACACGACCAGCCTGTTACAGGCAGACGTCCGCACCCAACAGGCGCTGCCCCGGCAGTTCAGAAAGTGGGCCGGCCGATCGGCTTCCCTTCGGCTTTTGATCATCCCTTGGTTCTGCTCCACTATTCGAATTGAAGCAGCGCAGATTGAATGCTAGCCAGTGACGTTTGGTTTTCGCCTCCAGACAGCGTTGGTTTGGTAGACAGGTCGTTGTTTGAATTTGACAGCAGATTTGAAGGAATAATCTGCCTGAAAAGCAGGAACTAAGAGCAGCTCTGAGTCTGTGTCAGATGTGCGCATGGTGTTTGCATGCAATTTGTAGGAATTCATACTACATATTTGTATGTGTAACACAGTTAGTGGTACACATGCATAAGCTACACAGTCGCCTCTCTTCACTCGATAGATCGAGGCTGCAACATCTTCTCTCCCTGTCTATCCATCCCAACTGTTCAGGAGGTAAAACAGACTCTTCTGTGCCACACAGTTCCGGAGGTAAAACAGACTCTTCTGCGCCACACAGCGAGCATTCTAGGTGTGGTCGTGCGACGTGTCTGGCGCGGCGGCGACCGGCGGCGCGCGGCATGTATTTGCGGCGCGCGCGCGCGAGCCATGAATAAATCAGCAGCACGTCACCTGTCTCGGCCGGCGGCGGGCCCGCCGCGCGGCAGAACCTGCCACTCTGATTTATTGCTCCAGGTGCAGGCAACAGAGCGGCGGCGCGCCGGTAAAAAACAAACACCTCCGCGCAGCCGGTCCCGTCCGTCGCACGGCGCCAGGCTCGTCTCGAGCGCGCCGCGCTCGCCGCACCTGGCGGCGGCACGTCTCCGCCGTCAGGGCGTGGTCGGGGAGGGATGGAGGGGGGGGGGGGCGGCCCCGGGTTGCTTCGCCGGCCGGCGGGGCTCACACACCCACGCCGGCAGCGAGGAACGATGAGGATTTGTGTCGATGTTCGTCGCCAGAGTTCCCAGCTTGTCCCGCCTTTCATCGACAAGCGACAAAGGAAACTCACGTGATTGGTGACCTTTCTCACAATTAGTTTGTGCTGGTGAGAATTGCGCGTGTCTGGAGCATGCCTCGAAGACAGAGACAACGTGGACATTTGTCTGCCCTTTGCTTGCTGCTGCAGCTCTGGCTCACCTGCCCTTCTCTGTCGGCTCAGCTTCACATGTGCACTTTCTGTTCCTGTGATTCACGCATCCCTGCAAATCGGCCAGAGGTGTTCTGGAGCAAGTTGTGTTTCGAAGTTCACAAATGCCCCGGCCTGTGGTTGTCTGGAGTAATGCCACGTCCGGGGTGTGTGACTGCCGTAAGGTCATGTGTCGACTGCTGGCGGAGCACTGAGCAGACTGTGCCCTGCGTGGCTGAGACCTGACATCTGCTGTGAAGGCACGGCTGGCGGGGGCAGACTGACCTGACCTCTGTCATGTGACCTGACCTCTGCCTTGTGTGACTGACAGTGACCTGACCTTTGCCGAGTGGTAGAAGTAGTGTCCTCTAATGTTAAGTTTCTCAGGAACTCCGGGAGTGTGCTACTGACACGGGCCACTCAGCTCCCCAGTCCATCAAATTCATCGGAAACCGATCACCCACGAGCTCTCGCAGTAGGGCAAAGACGGGATTCGATCGACGCAAATGTGATGAAATGAAACTTTACTTCAAAAATACCCAACACGCCCTGAACACTTGCGCGAGACGGTAATTGCCCAAAATAAATATCGCAAGGAACATAAACAGTTAAACAGTTCCATGTTCTTCTGCCTATTTATTATTGGTCAAGTGAAAAGGCGTATCAGCAAAATATAGAATCTTTATGATCTTGAAAAAGTCAATATATCGTCTGGCGTTTGTAGTTTGTATGGGGCGCGACGCCAGGCGTGCGAAAATCCCATGCAACTTACCATATACACTGTGCGCCGGCCTGGATACCAGGGCCGAAATCCCATGCAACTTACCATATACACTGTGCGCCGGCCTGGATACCAGGGGCGAAATCCCATGCAACTTACCATATACACTGTGCGCCGGCTTGGATACCAGGGGCGAAATCCCATGCAACTTACCGTATACACTATGCGCCGGCCTGGATACCAGGGGCGAAATCCCATGCAACTTACCGTATACACTGTGCGCCGGCCTGGATACCAGGGGCGAAATCCCATGCAACTTACCGTATACACTGTGCGCCGGCCTGGATACCAGGGGCGAAATCCCATGCAACTTACTGTATACACTGTGCGCCGGCCTGGATACCAGGGGCGAAATCCCATGCAACTTACCATATACACTGTGCGCCGGCCTGGATACCAGGGGCGAAATTCCATGCAACTTACCATATACACTGTGCGCCGGCCTGGATACCAGGGGCGAGATCCCATGCAACTTACCATATACACTGTGCGCCGGCCTGGATACCAGGGGCGAAATCCCATGCAACTTACCATATACACTGTGCGCCGGCCTGGATACCAGGGGCGAGATCCCATGAAACTTACCGTATACACTGTGCGCCGGCCTGAATACCAGGGGCGAAATCCCATGCAACTTACCATATACACTGTGCGCCGGCCTGGATACCAGGGGCGAGATCCCATGCAACTTACCATATACACTGTGCGCCGGCCTGGATACCAGGGGCGAAATCCCATGCAACTTACCGTATACACTGTGCGCCGGCCTGGATACCAGGGCCGAAATTCCATGCAACTTACCATATACACTGTGCGCCGGCCTGGATACCAGGGGCGAGATCCCATGCAACTTACCATATACACTGTGCGCCGGCCTGGATACCAGGGGCGAAATCCCATGCAACTTACCATATACACTGTGCGCCGGCCTGGATACCAGGGGCGAAATTCCATGCAACTTACCATATACACTGTGCGCCGGCCTGGATACCAGGGGCGAAATCCCATGCAACTTACCGTATACACTGTGCGCCGGCCTGGATACCAGGGGCGAAATCCCATGCAACTTACCGTATACACTGTGCGCCGGCCTGGATACCAGGGGCGAAATCCCATGCAACCTACCATATACACTGTGCGCCGGCCTGGATACCAGGGGCGAGATCCCATGCAACTTACCATATACACTGTGCGCCGGCCTGGATACCAGGGGCGAGATCCCATGCAACTTACCGTATACACTGTGCGCCGGCCTGGATACCAGGGGCGAGATCCCATGCAACTTACCATATACACTGTGCGCCGGCCTGGATACCAGGGGCGAGATCCCATGCAACTTACCATATACACTGTGCGCCGGCCTGGATACCAGGGGCGGTATACTGTAAAAGGTGGTCACGCAAATTTCCGTAACCTGACATGACATGACAAATGCGTTTTGTAATGGCTAATAATGACACGGCAATATGTCCATCCCACATGTGGCTGTGATGAATGGATATAAGTTAATAATTATCTTCCATTTGCGTCAAATGCTTCTCATATAAAATATATGGATGTGGGTTTATAATACATGCTTTTGCGTAATGTTGCTATAGCCTTGTTCACGACGCCTGCTGACGAGCTGACTGCTGCTGCCTACTGCCATGTCAAAACGTATCGACCAATCAGCGTGGACCAGTGGGGGAATAGGATGTGGAGAGGGGTACGGTGCATGACGTTATACCTCTGCTGCCTCCTGCTGTCGCTGCCGGAAAATCGCGTCAGCCGGGCAGCAGCTAACACAAATTGGCCGTGAACAGCGTGAACGTGAAAAAAAGAGGTCGCGAACAACGCTTATGCATATTTTATATTTACGTAGGTAGAAACAAATGTGTGATTGCATACACTTGTGCACTTACAATAGTATAAATAATGATATTGTTATTACTGTACGGTATCCTTTTTGGGTCATTTTTGTTTTGTTTTGCTAGAACCCACGCTCATACATTTTTCAGAGGACCCACGGCCATCGAATATGCCGGTGCTTTGTTTGTATCTCCTTTCGGTTTCGCCCGGGGCCGGTCCGCATCTGCCGGTGGCCACCGTTCTATTTTATTTATCTCCGTCGCCGGTTTCTCGTGCAGCCATAATTTGCTATTGAACGAAGTATCCGCGCACGTGTCGGATTCCGAGTGAACCCGAACAGGTGCGGCCGGCCCGCGGTGCCGCTACGGACGAAAACCGCCGCCCGCTGTATGCCATTCGCGCCCGTATCGACACGCCGGCCTGGCAGCCTCCAGCGCTGGATGGAGTTGGGTAGGGGGAGGGGCGAGAGGGGATGGGAGGGGTCTGGGGATGGAAGGAAGAAGGTAGGGGTGAATGTGACCAGCCTATGACCCGCCAATATAACATTATTGCTATGCATTTTTCATAATATACAAATATATGAGTCATGAAACGTTGAATATGTTATGTTCGCGTTATGTAACTCATATTATTGTCCTATAACCTAATTCAGAACGATATACTATGCAGAGCTCACAAATTTATCTGTGGATCCGGTTCGCTAAACTTCAGATCCCACAAACTTTCAATAAGACAAGACAAGTCACTGAGTCTGTCCGTTTCAATTTGAACAACACCGTCACCACTACTCAAGCATGTTACTACCTGCTTCTTCTTTTGCGCGTCTAACAGCTGAGTTATAAAAAGGACCTTGGAGGATAGATTAATACAATTGTTCCTTTAACATGCTTTAAATGACATAATATGTTGACAATTTGACCCATTTTTTTCATTTATATTCTTTCAATATTGTAACTTCTCTCGTGTGCTACATTTTTAGTTGCATGCTAACTATTTAGGTACTATAAAATGGAGTAACAGTTTGTGAAATAATTAAGCATGATACTAGAAGGAACGTTTTTTTCCCCCAGTATTACGCAATTAAAAGGCTGGGCTATTAAGCCGGTTAGATGTTGTTTTAAGTCGGTGAGATGTTTTGGCCAGCTGTTATTTTGTTCAGAAAATGATCTAACGGTTTATAACGGTGTTACATGTGGTGCGTTTTGTTTAGGCGTGGCCCAGTTTAGAATCCCAATCCAGAGCCTTCTGCTCCCCATTACTCGAAAATGTATCAACCAACATGCTGGACTGCAGTCCAGCATGTTGGTCGATACATTTTCGAGTAAAGCCTCTGCTATGGCGCATCGACGTTCATATGATGAGTCTTGCGGACCGCTTGGCTGACCGAAGGGCTTACATATCGTACAATAGTCTACAAAATGTATTAATCAATAACTTACCGTTTTCATATTTACCAAACTGGATGCAAATTTTGGGCAGCTATAGCACCAGTTTATCACGACAATTGCCATGTATCCTTGACAGCTGCGGATCCAGTTTTTTTTTGGGGGGGAGGAAATTCCAAAAAGTCTCACACAATTCTGAAAACTCATCGGATTTCGCTCGCTTATGCATTGCTAGCTGATTTAAAGCAAACTTTCCTTAGTAAAAGATAAAGATGTAAACACTTTCTTTAGTAAAAGATGTAAAGGATTTTCTTCTATATCAGGAAATGTGTCAATTTTTCGCCAATTTCATGCGGTTTGGGGTGGGGGTGGGGGGGGGGGCAATTGCCCATTTTGCCCAACCGTAGATCCGCCACTGATCCTTGAAGTGAATCAGTAAGACACGTAAATTGCCCGAGATGTTTGATTATATCAGTGAACCATCTCACTAAGACATGTATGAATACAATCATCGCTATGATTTGTCGGAATAACTGTGGACTTCCACAGGCAAACATCTACGGACGATGTTATCGCTTTAAATCATGCTTTCCTCCCGTGCAGCTCAGTTTGGAGAGCGTTTGGCTACAATACAAACGTTTGGCCTGATCTGGCACGCTCGGTTCGAATCGCTTCGGCGCTCGCTATTTGCCCGCGACTGGGATGGTCGGCGGCCGGTGGCAGTAGCCATGTTCGTTGTGAATGTTCCATCGCGTTTTATTTGTTCGCTCATATTTTCATCATCTCATTTTCTCATTATTTCCATGTTTTGTTTTCCTTATCATTGTTGCATTCAAGAAACTTCAAATGCACGTTCTTTCCACGTGAATAAGCAACCTCAAACAATAAGCAAGTTATCTGTTGCTAGTAACTGACCAGCTTGTGGTGAGAAACCCTGTGTATACTTATCTATCCTTATCTATCTAGAACATGTGTCGTGGGACGTGGCCACACTGCATCACACGGTAAATGCAAATGTGTTTGTATGGGCTCTGCGGCGAGTGGGAATGCACCGAACCGCGACGGGAAAGAGCCAGCTGTTTTCGATCCGACAGTTCCTCGATCATCATTTAGCACCAGCGCGCTGAGCGACGGCGAATTAGCCGGAGGGCATGACGGTTGCGACTCGCGCGACGCCTGCACGGGGCGGCTGACCCGCACGACACGCTGAGGCGGCGGTGCAGCGTTTGAAGCGGGCGGCGGGCGGGACGAGTTCAATACGGGAGGATGGCCGGTGGCCGGCGGCCCGCCTTACCCGGGGGTGTCCGATACAGACCCTCTGCGTCCCACCAGCATCTGCTGTCGCTCCCAGAGATCTGCTGGTGGTGACGTCACGAGAGGCGGTCATATGTCCCCCGGGCGGCGGACATTGACGGCCTCATCATCATTTGGTCCGTTGTCCGCCCTGCTCAGCCTTGGGCGCCTGGAGGCGTAGTCAGTTTGGGTCTGATAGGCTGCAAGGGATTTCGACATTGCAACCGATTTCGCAACCTGAAATTAATTCACAAGTAGCATCGGTAGATACGGTCATACCATGGATAAGGTAAGTATGGATAGGCATCATACGCGACTTAGCGACCACATAGCGGTACTAGCTGTCGTTTTATAGTACGGGAAACGGCCTACCACGGGGACGTTCCTACATATTTGGGCACACATTACCAGGCATGATGTCCATCGGTGGAACCAACATGTCATAAGTGCTTGTGAGAGCTTCCCGAATGCATTTAAACTTTATTTGGTTCATCCCACAATCACCGGAAGGCGAAAAACCATGCGACGGGGCGGCCGTCTGAGCGTTGCGGCCTACCACGGGGCGGGCGGTATACTAGCCTTTTGTCCTTTTGTAGTACGGGAAACGGCAGCGGCTGCGCGTGGTCGCGGATAACACTAGAAAGTGGGCGGGGTTACCTATCCATACTTACTTTATCCATAGTCATACCTAGTAATGCCTTTATGCTACAGGCAAAGACTGCATGCAAATGCATAGTATTTATGTTGGCATGCCAGTCGCCTGACGCCTTTGTTGCTTATGCTGTTGCTGTTGTCTTCTCTGGCCTCAACAACGTGTCAGTTCTGAATAATTTCTCAAAAATGTACATACGAATAAGCCGTTTTACGCTGAGATTAAGCTCCAGAACAACCCAGCTGCTGTGAAAATAGTACAATTAACTCGTCCAAATAGTCGTGCTTAGTGTATGATGTCCTCCCGGGTTGAGCAATCACATATGCAGCGTATAGTGCATATGTACCATATATCAGCATATGGTCTTGGTTTGCTTACACGCAAGTACCCCTTCCATACCAGAGCCAGATGACTAATTGACATGGGAATGTCGCGTGCGATTTGTCACGTTCAAAATCGGTACGTTTGATGGAACATGTATCATGGATTCTTGCGCACGAATTATAAATATGCACCATGCACCTACTCATCAGTTATCGAGCGAAGACATATTTGCAGAATATGCTATTCGAAACGTTCGTGGAATTCGCAATAAGCCTCAATTTTTAATTTGTATGTTATTTAACATTGTTGCTAGACATTCTGTTCGTAAAAAGAAGAAACAATGAAAGAAACAATGAAACTCAGAACTTAAGAAACATTTTCTTAATACCACATCACCTTTTCATTTCCAGATATTTAAGCTGAATCAGTGGCGGCGGAAGGTATTTTCCGATGGGGGGGGGGGGGCAAAGAAACCCAGGGCGCCCCCTCGGGCAAAGCGCTCCCCCCAAACAAAAAATGCAGCGAAATGATATCTCCTCGGATATAGGCCACAATATTATACCAGTAAAACGCCTTTTGGGCGATGACCGAGCTGGCGCGCTCTGGTAAAGCTAAAACAGGTTTGAAATATGAAATGGTACGGGAGCACACGTGCGCATTGACTGTGTCCCAATAATGAGTAACACACTCAATAGTTTTACCGTGGTTATACCCCTAGCATGCATAGTTTTAGGAGCGTTCAGCTGAATGGAGATGTAAAAAGTAAATGCCGCTTCCCTGGGACAAACTACATAAAAACAATAACATGCATTCAAGTTAAATATTCACCTTTTTATTTAATCATCTGCATTTTCTGTGACACATTATGGTTTTAAATTGATCGTGTTTCAATTTAAAGTGAAATAACAACTTTGTATATTTCAAAAATTAAATTATGTGAAATAAATAAATATGTCCTAACATATGGTGACGAACTGTATGATCCATCACTATCTCTGGTTTGAATGTTATTTGTAAACAAGTCATAGGTCCAGAAATGAAGTAAGTGATCCAAGAAGGGTGACAACGTCCCAGATTGGTCAATGAAACAAATCGCATACACTAAATACGTCGCCGTCCTTGGCCAAGCTAATCCGCGGAGTGCATCACGGTTTTCTGAAACGTTTATTGGTTGATTATGGATAAACGGTTTAGATAAATGCTTCATGTGTGCATTGTAGTATATTAAATAACTGTTGAAAATTTATGGGAAAAACATATAATTTATTTTATAAAAAAAATAGGTCGTGAACACCGTCCGGGGCCAAGCTAAACTGCCGATTTAAATGCACTTTTTGCAAATGCTTGTTGATTGTTCATAGAAGTTTGGTACATATTCGCAAAAGATAGAGTGCATGAAACATATTATATGCCTTCATGGTAAATAACAATGCGTAGGCAGGCTAATTTTCGCTCGGACAGTGAATTCGTTACCAAGTACTTGTGAGTACCGACCGTTATAAGCGTGGAACGCTTATCAACTTCAAGTTGAAACAGAAACGTAGCCAGGATTTCGGCCAGGGGGTCGGCACCTCGAAAGGGCCCCTTCCCGAGCGTTGAAAGGGCCCCCTTCCCAAGCGTTGAAAGGGCCAAACAAAACGGATGAAAAGGCGCGTTACAAAGACGGAGAATGCAGTGTGACAGGTATGGAATGGGCCATACCAATTTTGGAACCAGCGACTCCAATTTGGAATCAGCTATATCATCTTCGATTTTTTTGTTGAATTTTTATTGACGTGCTATTTTTTTTTGGGGGGGGGGGCAAAAAGACATGTTTGCCCCCACCTCTTTCGATGGGGGCTACCTGTCCCCCCAGCCCCCCCCCCGCTTCCGCCGCCACTGAGCTGAATACATGTTGCATTTATTTATCATATCTAGTCTGAATGTAAATGTCATATTTATTGTGGCAGAAATAGACACAAATATGCAATTTTACAAGCTTCCTTTCTCTAGCAAAAATCCCAATAACGTTGACTTATTGTATCGCAGTTGTGTAAAAGAACGCATCGATCATTCTTGGCGAACGGCAGTCGTAAGCGTAACCACGCGCTTCTGTTGTTGTATCCTGTGTGGTTATTTTCGGTTCCCTTTAATGACGACAAGGCGATACATTGCCTAATCCGACTGACTGCGGATCGTGAGCTGGCAGCGTTCCACCGTCTTAGCCGCTTCGCAAACGACGGTAACAAGAGCCAGGTGCGGCAGCGCGCACAAGAGCCAATTTCTCCCCATCATACCCGAGGGAGGGTACCCTAGCACGGCTCCACGCGCCCTGCGGCCCATCAAATGCCGCTTCTCTCCTCTCCATTCCACCCGCGCCGTCCCGACGCCCGGCCCCGGCGGCCATAACCCGCGCTTTCAGGCCACGGAGAACCTCCTTCCGAGCGCCTCCCGCCGTCACGTTCCAGCACTACGACCCTCGGAACCTCCTCCTGCGGAGCCTCCTCCTGAGCGCCTCCCGACGTCACGTTCCAGGACTACGGCCCTCCCCCGGCGCCGGCGACGCGTTTGCATAGCCACTACACCGCCGGCCGCCCCTTCCGCCGCGGGCTGAGGTCGCGGCCACCTGCCCACCCGGCTGCAAGTGGGCGGCCACTTGTGGAAGCTGCCTGCTGGCGACTGTTCATAGCGCTCATCAGGGACACTTGGCGGCGCCGGCGGCACCTGGCACCCGACAGCGCTGCACCTGTGTCCCGACTCCTCTGGTGGCGGCCAGGGCGGACAGATACGCCACGGCGACCCACGTGGCCGCCGGCAGAGATTGGTGTGTTGTGAGGGGCGGACCGCGAGGATTTCACCCGCCCGTGGTGCCTCAGTCGGAGTCGGGCTCAGTCGGCGGCGGACGTTGTTTTTGGCTGCTGGCAGACCAACGGAGGCAGGCGATCTGACCCGAAATTAATTAACTTTATCCGAGACGACGAATGAGGAATCTCGGACGATGAGATCAAATGACGTGATAGTTGGAGCTCCTCCTGCGGATTCATTATATTTTGATGTGATGATACTAAGCGCGTCGCTGGCGGTTTACTATGTCATCAATCATTGCAGTGGCTGAAATATCGCCGCCGACAGCTGGTCGACGATGGAGGTCTGGTCGGCTGGATGTGGATGCAGCTGTTCCGGAGATAATTTCTGATTGAAGACATGTGTCCGAAAGAGCTGATGCGACTACACACTTGCCAGACTTACGGAGACATCCATGGCGGACGGTTCTGGCGGAAAATCCCGGAAAAAGCCAACGAGAGATTTGACGTCACACAGGACATAATGTAGCGGGCCGTTTACTTAAACATGTAAATTATGTCATTTCCTGATGAATTAAGAAACTATTATTATTTGATATAACGTTGGCAAATACTTTATTATGGTTTAAATATTGCCTATTGCATTGCTATGCTTCCCGATCTATCTATCTATCTATCTACACCGATGCAACCGTGATCTCTGATCAGCGTCTTTTGACCTACTCGGCAGAAATATATTTTCACCTCTGCAATGCCGAGCACTCGATCTACTAAATCACACTCGAGCTTTAACACAAAGTTTTGTGTAAAAGGTTCCGGAACTGGGGACCCCGAGCTATAAAACAAAGTTGTGCGTAAAAGGTTCCAGAACTGGGGACCTCCGGAACCTATCTGTGTTGGTTGTTTTGTGTTGGTTTGCATCGCACATATTCATCTTAAAGGGAATAGTTCACCTTTGACATGGGGTTTTGAACTGAGATAGCAGATTTGTAGAGCAGATCGAAACACGGGTTGTGGTGAAATAATTACCTCGCTACGCTAAGCAATTTCGACACAGGACTATGTATAGTGGGCCCCTTTTAGAAGACGCTGTTTCGTGCCTCGATCGGGGCACGAAACTTGTTTCGGGTCCTCACAACGGTTGTTTACCGTTACAAGCAGCCTGCGTATATATGCCTAAAGTCTGTCGTTATTGTGTGCAATGGTTTCCATATCCAAGCTACCATATGCATGACGTCATAATTGTCAGGAAGTTTTGTATGGCCATGAAGGAGAAAAGAGAAACATGCCCATTTTTCGACGGATATCCATCTATCGTCCAAACAAATGCCATATTCGTTTTTTTCAGATCGAATTACCTTGTATAGCCTAATTTCAAGACAACTTTCGGGGTGACCTATTCCCTTTAAAGGGAATGTTTCACCTTTGTATTAGTTTTAAACTGAGATAGCCATTGCCCTGGGCCGTTATTGAAATGTCTAAATTGCTAAGGTCATTTTCCCAAAAACTTAACCGTTTTTAAGCAATTTAATTTAACATTTGCAAAATGACTCCAGGCTGGTGCAGCCGCTGATTGGCTGACAGCCACTTTTTCAGCCAATCCCACTTTGCCAGCCAATCAGCGGCGGTCTATAGCTCAATAATGACGTCATTCGCCCAAATCTAAAAAACTTAATTTGTATAAAGTTAAGTGACTTTTCGAGTGAAAAAATATCACCATCGTTTTCAGCAGCACTTACTTCATAGTTTGTACTACAACCAGCATATATTTGACAACTTTCAGAAAGGTGAAACATCCCCTTTAACCATCAGAAGATATGTAGGTAACATTTCCGCGTCGTTATTCCTGTCTGGAAATCTTCTCTGTCCTTTCGCCGTTGGAGATGGTGAGAACGCACGCCTTTCATGCTCCGACCCGCGCCTGAGGGACGTCAGCCTCAATGAAGGCGTGCGAAGCGTCAGCCTGCGCAAATACCGAGCAGAAAGACAGAGAGCTTCCCTCTGCCTGCAGGTGGGATGAAAGCCCGCAAAGACGGCAACTGTGATGGTATGGCAACGACGAAAATCGTTACAGCGAATTGTTATCGTTGGTAGATAATATAACTTAGGCGCCTTATTTTAATGTGGCAAGTTTAAGGTAGGATCGTATTTTGAAGAATTAAAAACAATGCATCACTGATGTTCCATTACATGATTAGATAAAGTTATGACAAAATAAGATGATATATAGCAAGAATACGTTATGACGCTCATGTAAGTTTTTTTCGAAGGACAATGAGGACCCGACTTCTCAGAAATATTATTCCACAGCAGCTGATGCGATTCGTTTGTGCAAGTCATGCTTCCTGCTGTCTGCTGATAAACGTAGATGACAGGTTCCGGCCCTGGGAGCGAGTTCAATCTGAACATGTCCAGATGTTGTCCCCCGGCACGTAGCTGTGATATTTCACACACGATTTCACATCAACGCCCGTTTATTTGCTCTGTGTGTGCTTGACCGTGGCTTTTGCGGTTTGATAACGTATTGATTTACGGTTGGATTTTTTAGGGCTAGTGGAGGCGGTATATTTTGAAACTAACGGAAACATGATCAAACTTAGACAATCAAACTACCAATATCAATTGAATATTGAACGTTCAGTTTGGAATGTTACACATAATTGTGAATACTTTTGCTGTGATTAGCCGTTTTCACGAAGGATTATTGCGCTGAAAAGATTCTGAGAAGTTTTGAAAAGTTTTGAAAAGTTAAAAAAAAGTTTTGGTATACAAGTCTTAGTATGTTATACATTTCAAGAAATAAATTACTGATTTAGGCGGGATTATCACTATTCAATAGTTATGGAAACATGTATTGAGCTCATAATAAGTTTATGATACACAATTGGCCGTTTTTAAAGAAAATATGCGTCTAGAGTCCATTCGTTCAGTTTAGCATACCGTCATACTAGTTACTATATCTGACAGCGTCATGGATAACAGGTTGGTCTGCGCATGCGCAGTGATGTGCCTGCATCGATTCGCCGCCGCTTCCGACCCGTGTGCTACACGCACATGGACAAAGCCAAGCCGTACAGCCCGGTCGCCGGATTGGGCTGCGCGGGCGAGTCTATTGCGTCCAATAGCGTCACAAGCCACAGCATCTTTCTGAAGTTTTGGAAAGTTTCAGTCGGTGGAGATCTGGCATCACAACTGACATCAATAGGTACTTATCTTGCTAATTACCACCAAACTGCAATTTTGTCAACATATTATATTCTTACCAACATATTACAAAATGCTGATGGACATTTCTAGCCAAAAATCGCATGTAAAAAATGTGTAGTTAGGAATGGATCGTCGAAACTTTTCAAAACATTACAAAAAAGTTTTACAAAGTTTCGCACAATAATCCTTCGTGAAAACGGCAACTGTGACACATTTTGATGCCAAACGAAATATTTCACTGATACCATTTGAATGTTGGGAAGTCAAACGCTTGGACACTTTGTAAAGCTTTTTGCAATATCGCATTCATCATCACTTTAATGTTTACAATGCTGTCCGACGAGTACGCTTGTACTAATTATGATCTACTGCAGCTTCTTTGTCTACTCTCGGTCGCCACTGGTGGTCACCGTGGGTCACTGGAAGAGGAGGGGAGGAGTGGAGCTTCACATATGCTGCCCGAGGATACATTGCCATCTTCACGATGACTTGTGCCAACCCGTGCTGACCTGTGTCAACCCGTGTCGACCCGTGCCGAGCCGTGTCAACCCTAGCCGACCCGTGACAAGACATTTGCCGGCTGATGCCGACCTCTTCTTCCGTCATGAACCCATCCAGACGGGAGGACGGCCGGTGAGCTTCGCAATCGCCGTTCCTGCAATATTCGGTTGAGAGCTGTCGCGCCCACCTGGATGTCACTTCCCTGCTGAAAAGTTTCCCGTATAGCTGGGACCTCCCCACGCACTTCAAAGGGAGCGACAGTTTGTCACAGACAGACTTGTGCCTGGGGTGGCGAAAACGGATGCAACTTTGGCAGTGTCGTTTTCCGTGCTCACCTACCGACATCGGAAAATGTTCAAGCTTGACAACCTATTTGCATCCTCATCCCAACGGCCTCTTTCATGCTGAACTAAATAGAAACCCCCATCCTTTACCGTTGATTTGCAGTGTTAACCGACGCCCCGCTGGGGTCTCCAGCCGAACGCGCCCCGCTGGGGGGGGGGGGGGGGCTGGATACATTTACCGGGTGCCGGACGAAAAGTCGAATGGCAAAAAGTAAACGGATGTTAAGTAAAGGGACATTTAGTCAATAGTAAAAAGTCAAAAGTCCTAAAAGTCGGCGGGTAAAAAGTCGACGTGGAAAAAAGTAAAACGGATAAAATTCAATTGACGAAAAATCGACAGGGTAAAAAGTCAACTGTCAAAAAGTCGACATGGAAAAAAGTCGACGGACCAAAAGTCAAACGGATAAAAAGTAAAATGACAAAAAGTCAACAGCGTAAAAAGTCAAGTCAAAAAGTCGACATGGAAAAAAGTCGATGGACCAAAAGTCAAACGGATAAAAAGTGAAGTGACAAAAAGTCAACCGGGTAAAAAGTCAACAGACGAAAGGGCAAAAGGGTAAAAAGTCCAAAGTAAAAAGTAAACGCACGGAAAGTCAAGGGTTAAAAAGTCGACGTCGCTAAAAGTCAAAAGACGAAAAGTCGAAATGGCAAAAGGTCGAAGGAAAAAAGTCGAAATGGTAAAAAGTCAACATCGCTAAAAATCAAAAGATGAAAAGTAGTAATGGTAAAAAGTCAACGTCGCTAAAAGTCGAAAGATGGAAAGTAAAAAACGTAAAAAGTCGAGATGGAAAAATAAATACGTAAAAAGTTAAATAGCAAAAAGTCGACGTCAATAAAAGTTGAAAGATGAAGAGCAAAAAGGTAAAAAGTCGAAATGGCAAAAAGTCAATGACGATAATCAGTTCATTTGGCCCATTTAATTTTCGTCTCTTGACTTTCCGTTCATTCAATTATTTTCTTTGGACTATCGGACTATTAACGCGGAAGTCGCGTTTTATACTTCCACAAAGTATTTACATATATACCTATTACCTACCTACAGTTTAAAAGAATTGAGATTAGTCGACTTCTGCTTTGGTTAGTTGATTGTGGTCAATTTATTAACGTGTTCAAACAATGATACAAAATAAGTACTTCATATCTTATATATGTTATATATGGTTCAAATTATAACTGAAGATCAGACTCAGCAGTGCCGCATCCAATGGTACTTATCCCTAAGCAAGTTATCAACGTTTCTTCGTTGGTTGAACTCTTCAAAGGTTCCTTCCTTAGGCAATGCTTCAACAATACATTGACATATCGTACACTTTGATCGTATATGTACGTTCTCGTGATAAACGATAACGTTACCGAGGGCCTGCAAATTCAAATTGACTTGTATTATCTCCTGTTCAGTAGTTATGCACAAAATAAAATATGGTAATTGCCATACCCTTAAAGGGAATGTTTCATCTTTATGAAAGTTGTAAAATATACGCTGGTTGTAGTCGAAAATATGAAGTAAGTGCTGCTGAAAACGATGATGATTTTTGTTAAAATCTCAAAGTCACTTAACTTTAATACAAATTAAGGTTTTTAATTTGGGATGATGTCATTATTGAGCTATAGACCGCCGCTGATTGGCTGACAAAGTGGGATTGGCTGAAAAAGTTTCTGTCAGCCAATCAGCGGCGGCACTAGCCTAGACCCCATTCTGCAAATGGGAAATTAAATTGCTTGAAAACGGATAAGTTATGGGGGAAATAACCTAGTATTTTCGACATTTCAATAGCGGCCAAAGATAATGGCTATCTCAGTTCAAAACCAATACAAAGGTGAAACTTTTTCCGATTGACTTTTAGCTATGCGACTTTTTACGATTTGACTTATGGCGTGTTTACTTTTTGCCATGTTGGCTTTTTACCTTTTCGACTTTTTACCCTTTCGACTGTTTACCTTTCGACTTTTCATCTTCCGACTTTTTATCTCTCGACTTTTTATCTTTCGACTTTTAGTGTGTTGACTTTTTGCCATGTTGACTTTTTACCTTTTCGACTTTTTATCTTTTTACTTTTATCCATACGACTTTTTACTATTCGACTTTTAGTGTGTTGACTTTTTGCCATGCTCACTTTTTACCTTTCGACTTTTTATCTTTCGACTTTTAGCGATGTCGACTTTTTACCCCTTGACTTTCCGTCCGTTTACTTTTTTTCTTTTGACTTTGGAATCAAATTCCCCCCCCCCCCCCCCCTCGTATCTGCGGAACCAATAACCGCTGCGGGACGCGCAAGGCGGCGATCGAAAGCTCTCAAGGAATCGAATATAATGCATACCCGAAATTCTTAAAATAAGGTCACGTCAGGTCACGATCAGGTCAAAGGTACAAATTGAGGCATTTGAGTTTTTGGGCCATCAGCCATAGATTGCGACTAGTATCGCACACGGTGCTCTCAAAGGTATAATGCATCTCCCGTATAAGCGAAAGTGAAATTGTAAGCAAAGGTCAAGTCAAGGTTAGGTCACACAAGGTCACAAGTATACGAAAGCCATGCAACACATGTTGTATGGCTTATTTTGTACTTATAATTTGATAGTAGCAGCCATTTTCACAACCTGACCCCATATAATGGCCCTCAAGGCAAGGTCAGGTCACAATAAGGACATTTGAAATTGATTAATATAAATAAAGAAGTAATGTTTCTAGACCAGCTTTGTCTCAGAAATAAAGCGGTGGTATTTATTTGTCTGTATCTGGTCATTAAAAAAACGTAACAAAAAAAAAACGTCATGAGTTACTTATACTAAGGGAGCCATAAGTCAGTCAAAAATAGATATATTGATTTGAAAATTGGTTTGAGTATCGTCCATACTTGGTTCTCTAACATATATTCCGTTTTTGAATATCTTTAAAAAAAATTGCAGAAATTTTCCCATTTTAATTTTATTTGTGGGGTAAATTTTTTTTTTTTAGCAAATCCGAGATAGCCATTTTGAGGAAAATGTCATTTCCTTTCTTTTGACGTTTTTAATTTGCAATTTGCATCAAAAATAGACTTTCTACGAGTTTTCAAACATTTATCGTTTTTCCACCAAAAATGACATGACATGACGTCATTCAAATGTCATTATCTTCCAAAGCACTACCTCAATTTCAGTGAAATTTTGTGAGAAGACGTAACATTGATGCAGCGTAAGATACTGGAAGTTTGACGTCGCTATCGCTCATAGTTTTCAAGTTATTGAGAAAATCCGGGGGGGGGGGTAAAATTTACCCCCCACCAGCGGGGCGCGGGTTAAAGTGACGAGCTGATGTGAAGCAGTAACACACGCGTCGGCCGCGTGTCAGGCGGCGCTGGGCCGGTCGGGCCGGGCAGGGGGCGGGCTATATGTCAGCTGTAATTGGGCTGTCGTCCGTTGTGAGAGTCGACCACGTGCTGCGGCCGTCACCTGGAGCGGCTCTCAGCCGCGCCGCCTCCCCCCCGTCACCCCGCCGTCGCTGCTGCACGGGACGGCGTCTGGCTCCGGCCGACAGAGGGCGCGGTGGCTTATAGTGTTTCCGGGGGAGTGGGAGTGTTTGTGTGAGAGTGGGAGTGTTAGGGAGGCAGGACAGTGCCTGCGGGTAGGTGGCAGGACTGGGCGTGGGTGACAGGAGAGCTCTGGTAGGAGTGAAGGTGACAGGTCGGTGGCACTCGAGAGCGAAGTAGAAACCGGCTGTTGGGTGAGGAGGTTTCTGGTGGAAGGTGGCAGACAGTCGCAAGTGGTATATTCTCATGGGCGTCGCCACCACTAGGGACACTAGGGACATTGTCCCTAGTAATTTTCAAATCCTCAAAATCTACTAAGGACTGTCCCCAGTAAAATTCGAAACTGCCTTTGCTGGGGTCATGCTGGGGACACGGGACATGTCCCTAGTAACTTTCAGATAGATAACCTCAACATCATCAAAAGTTGAAGTACACATGTACTTGAATTGTGACACATGTACACATGTACTTAACGTTGAGACCGAGGCGAGTGGCGACGCCCTTGAAGGCACGCATAGGCGGATCCAGGGGGGGGGGCAAACGGGGCCATGCCCCCCAAGACGGTCAAAGGGGGGGGCAAACTATGTTTTGCCCCCCCCCCCCCCCCCCAAGACAAGTCTAATGCACGCTTAAAATGTATTTTTGGAGCGTTTTTGGGCATCCTAAGAAGGAAATTTCCAGATGTTGTTATTGTAAGTGCAAAAAAGTAAACGAAAAACTCGACCAGTGTCCGTATACTGAGCGATTCAGTTAACACTAGATAAAATGGGATTCTGCTGAGCTCATTAACATTACGCCTATGAGCGTTGCATGGAAAGAATTGAGTTATAAATATTTCCGAACGCACCCCCCCCCCCCCCGCAGAGGTGAAAGTGGCCTCGACCTTAAGGTAGCAATGTGTCCCTAGTAGTTTTGAAACCGTGGCGACGCCCCTGTATATTCTATTAGGGAAAACAAACTTGAGGTTTGCTGGTGTAGCGCCAGTCAGTTGTTTCTGTTGCATCTTAAAGAAATGCTTAATTAACCTTGACATGGTCTGAAACTGGGATAGCGGTTTTGTAGAGCAATTCGGGAATTGGTAACGGCCAGAAGTGAAATATTCTGAGTCTGGTAACGGTTAGTGCTTAGTAGTGATCGTGGTAGGCTGCCAAAGTGGTTACAATCGACCGACAGAAGGTCGTCCCTGGCCGGAAGTTGGCAGTGATGTTGGATATGTTGAACAGCAACACTCGGGTGGCACTTCCGTCTACATTCCCTCCGCCAAACGATGGCGGAGGTCCCCCACAGTGACACGTTCATGACACCCGAATGACACTCTGCATTCCTCGGAACATGCGTTGAGCACGGCTATTCATAACACCGCTGGTCCCGGTCAAATAAACGTACGCACAGTTCTGCGACCGTCGCCGTCACCGCCTGCGTCGTGTTAAAGTCGCCGCGCGCCGTCTGCGTGCCGGCTGCGTGTTAAAGCCGCCGCGCGCCGGCTGAGGCAACACATGCGCAATGTGCATGTCTGGACGCCGGCACACGTGTGACGTGTTCCAATGACGTGAGGTCGACACGTCACGGGCACTGATGTCATGGCCCAGCTGTTCAAACGGCGTCTTCCGCGGACTCCGGGACGGCGGAGGTGCTGTGCTGTTTCAGAACAACGGGACGAAATGTGTGTTGTCGTAAGGTGGTGTTTTTGTTCCACCTCGTACCCGGGAAATGAGTTGAACAGGAGTGGTTCTGAATGGACTGTTTCACCCGGTAACTAATCGTACAGCAAAGCGCTTGGTGGAACATACTTGTTGCTCTTCCTTCCATATATGTAAACATTTCTCCGAAAGTATATTGGCTTTGTTGGATTCCATCACTTCAAGGCCTCTTGCTTGTTGCTGTTCCTGTCTATACATTTCAGCATTTCGCCGAAAGCTTTGTGATTGGATCCCCATCCCCACCGCCCGCCTCAGACTCGCTGTTACCAGTGCTTGAGCTCCGTCTCCTGTTGCGTGATCTCTGCTTCGTTGTCAGTGAGACTGGCGCACGGCCTGGTCTACACGGCCCCACTGGCGTGTGGTCCGTGCTGTACGGGCATCTCTCCACTAACCGAGTGGTGCCTCGTTCCAGGGTGCCGAGAGTCGGGCAGTGCGGACGGCCTGAACAGCGAGCTGCCACGGAGCGCCTCCAGCACAGCAGTGTCGTCCCCCTACACACCCAACATCAACAAGCTCGGTAAGCAGCCCCGATGACGCGTCGGCGGCTCACTGTAGGAGACTTCAAATGACCGGCAGCTTCAGTCAACTGGCCGGTTAATTGAGTCTGAATAAGACTCATCTGAGTCTGAATTAGATACAAATGTTTATGCATGCAACAATGTTTTTTTTAATTATTATTCGCTAATAAATTTGTTATTATCATTTCAATGTAAGTGTGCAATTCTGATATCGATACAGATGTTTAATATTAATGTAACTATAATACACAATATAATTTGAAGGTTAATAAATGGCATTAACCTATCCAGTATCAGTATTGACCACATGCTCGATGTAAAAGGCACGTTTACATAATACACACCAGACCACATTGCTGTCACACGCATTTACACACACATTGCATCTGGTCCAGTTTCCCCACAAAACACTATAACTGCTCGAATCAAGGTCACGCCTGCGAGCGGACATCATCTGCGTCAGCTCAGCCCAGCTCTGCTCAGCTCTCGCACATTGAACAGGTCATCCGGCAGCCGCGGGGTTTTTGCGGGTGCGTTCGCACCGCGGCACGCGGCTCGGGGCTCGCACGCGCGATAAACATCAGCGTTCGCAGTGGAAACTTGGCATCACCGAACACACCGGGCGGTGATAAATGACCGGCGGCGTTTTTCTGATCCGAAGAAGGCGAGAAGTGATAAACAGAGAGACAACAGTGTCAGTCATGAATATGCCACGTGCACTTGATGTTATACATGTTCGTTCCAGCCGACAATGAGTGACAATTGTTTGTTTGATTATTTCGTCAGCACCAGGCCCAGGTATAAGTATACGGCATAATATTGGGCATTAATAAGTCAGTGCAATTCGATTGATAATTGCATGCACTAGACATTTGTTCAGGTCTCGACAATGGATCGGTATCGGCATCTGATCCAAAAATGTATAAATCCCAGCACCTGTCACCAATCTGGCGACAGAGGTGTAACGCTTCTGGACATACTCCAGACCGTGATCACTGAGCATGGCCGGGTGATTGCCACCATGTGACGGAGTCGGCGCCTGTCTGACCGGGCGCCGGCACACCGGCCGGCCCGGGCCGACCAAACAAAAAGCTTGTTTATGCCGGCGGCAGGGCGTCCCGGCGGCCGCGTCGCCACCCCGGGGACACATCACGACAGGCGACAGCTGCGGGTCACAGCTGCGGCGCCGGCGGCGGGCGTCCCGTCCTCCGCTTCACCCGGTCAGGTGACTCCCGGCGGCTGGAGAGGACAGGTTCCGGGGGGATGGAGGGGACGGGGTGACGGGATGCAGCTGTGGGTAGTGGGTGGCTGCTGTTGGGAATCGTCACGGAAATGTCACGGAAGGGTGTCGCGAGGAGCGTGACACGGCTGAGCGTACGAGCGTGACGTCACTCGGAGCGTGACGTCACTCGGAGCGTGACGTCACACAGTGAGAGTGGATAGGGTTAGCGAGCGTATGGTTACAATAGAGGGATGCAGCCACAAGGAGGGGAACACTAGATAATTCCCACGGGAAACAGGGAAGGGGTTCCAGACTTATACAAAGTATCGTAATGGGAGCATCAAAGGTTGAGCAGTGAGCACCACATGGACACCAGCGTCTATCACTGAAAAGGCGCCACCGAGATAGCACATCACAACTCACAAGGGCGCCATGGACCAGTAAGCGTGTCACAGGGCTCATCTCACGGCCACTGCACCAGAGCCCAGATCCCGGCATGGACCCCGGCCGGTACACAATGACGCAATGTGAGGCTGCAGGGCGGCGGTGGCGGCGACGGGGCGGCGGCGGTGACCGTCCGCCGTCCGCCGTCCGCCGTCCGCCGGCGCCAGGCTGTTTATAACGGAGTCGTGGGTGGTATATATTTATTATAACGGAGCCGTGGGTGGTGTGTCCTGCAGCGTTGAACGGCTTGGCCGCACTGGCGCCGACCGGACGGGTGAGCACGCCCTCCCCGCCGGAGCCGGACCTGCCGCCGCTCAGACACCTCAGCAAGGTGAAGAGGTTCCTCACCACGCTGCAGAAGTTCGGGTTGGATATTTCGGAGGAGGTTGGAGAGCGGGTCAGAGGACTCATCCTTAGCCTGGTGGTGAGTAGGGCGGGTGGTGGTGGGATGGTGCAAAGCATGGCTGGGGTATGACTGTGACAAAGGCGGGCTGTTTTTTTTTTTAAATGGGATAATCAAGAAGTTTGCCTGTGTTGAGTACAGCCGAGACGTATTCTCACACATTATATGAGGCTTGATGGAAGAGCTGTCATGTTTTATGGAACGCCCACCACTGATGATGCCTCAGTACACAATTCGTTCTGGTTTTCGCGTCTTTCAACGTCAGAATCTGGACCATGTTAAGCCGATGTTCGCTCCTCGACTCCGTTTTACCCTCAACATGTGTAACCTTCGGCTCAATCATCAGAAACCCAATCCCTCTTTGACACCTTCCCCTCCTCCTTACACCTGTTCCTCCCGAACCGACCGAGCTGACCTGACCTGACCTGACCTGCTGGCCCCGTTTCAGAACGGTACGCTGACAATCGAGGAGTTTCACGGCGCGCTCCAGGAGGCGACCCACTATCCGCTGCGGCCGTTCGTCGTGCCATTCCTGAGAGCCAACCTGCCGCTGCTGCAGCGGGAGATGGCGCACCACGCCCGGCTAGCCAAACTGGTCAGTACTACCAGCCCCCGCCAAATGTTCGACATTCTTAAGTGATGACGTCACTAAAGTCATGGTTCGTGGCCTTCAACACATGAGCCAATGGGGAATGCGGTGTTTTTGGGATGGCCCCATGAAGATCCTACTGGGAAAATGTTGACTTGCCTTACCTTTATGGATTGGTGGAGATGTGCTGATTCCAAAACTGGGTGTTTGGTCATACAGTTCCAGTCATAAAGTCTTGGTCATACAGCCTTAGTACAGTCATACAGCCTTAGTACAGTCATACAGCCTTAGTACAGTCATACAGCTTCAGAATCAGTGACATATGATATGCCTAACCTTTTGTTATAGTAACCTTGAGTACTACTACTCTTTCAAATATCTCCCTAACTACGTGGGCCAAGTGAAACAATGCGCAATGCTTTTAAACTGAGGCATACGATATTTTGAGATAGTACGACGGGATATTTGAGGTTTATCCCACACACTTATTACATGTACCAAGGGAAACATTGTGCAATTTTTGTGAAATGAGGCCATGACGTTTTGATTTCGTGCGACGGCATTTTTAACCTCCTTCACATTTGTTTTGGAATGCGTTCTTCGTTGATCATGATCATGCTGGTCATCTGGACAAGTGGCACGGTGTTGCTGATACTGATAGATCGGGACTACTCCGGCCTACGTTACAGGGTATACGATGAATTAATCAATTAATTATGTCCATCATTAGGGTCGGGTCAAGGTCGTATGAGAAGCGCAGCTATTCCCGAGCGGCGTTTGAAACCCTGGTCGTCATTTGTCTGCTCTCTCGTATGATTAACGCCTCACACTCTCGCCGGCAGTCTATGCAGCAGTATCTGCGGCAGCACGAGTACATGCTGGTCGACCCCACGTACACCGCCCACGAGCCATCAGAGATCTTCAGCGCCGAGGCCCACGACCTCCGCAAGCGCAAGTCCTCCGATAGGTAAGCAGACACCAGACACCGCCGAGCTGCTTTACACGTGTCCGTCCCGCGTGGTCTGCGCCGCTCGGCGGCGACGTGCCGGTCAAGGTTCGAACGGTGATCTTGTCCTTGGCGCGCCAGCGACCCACCCGGTGGTCACAGCTGTCGCGAGACGGTCCCATAGGACCCCAGCCAGCTGCTGCAATCTATTTGCAATGTGATGCAATGCACATTGGGTGTGTGCAAGCGATGGTTGTACGATGACGGACGGGCCGAGTGTTTTCGTTGATTCTGCTTATCCGGTGGCACGGCGGCGGCGGCGGCGCCTCAGCCGACAGGCGCCACAGGCGCGCGCTTATTTGTTCAACCCAATAGAAGCCAAGCCCCTTCTGTGTTTGTCAGTGCTGAGGGAACCCATTCAAAGACCGGTCCGCCGCGAAGATGGTTGAATCACACCACAGCGTGAACACTGTCCAGATGTGGGCTGTTTGTACGGTTTCCACCGCTGAGAGGACGCGCGCAGAGCCGGGTGTGATATCTCACGACTGCGCAGACGGTGTTGTGAACCGTGCCACTTGCGTGGGAAGGCGGCTCACACCACTGTTTGGGCTGCAGTTTCCACGAGAACGGAACTGACGTGCGCACCTACTCGCCGCCGCTGAAGCGCCTACATAGCAACGGGCTGCACTCGCCACCGTTCAGCGCGCATGCGCCGACGGTGAACGGCGACGCGAGGCCGATGTCGCTGCGGGCCGTCAGTCCGAGAGAGGAGGAGCGCAAACCGGCAGACACGGACGAGTGGAAGAACATACACGTGGTCAGTACAAACGACATTCACGGCTCTGGAATGTCGCTATTTACATCATAGCACCATTTTCTGTTGAAGATGCTGGCCTCGGTCGCACTTGAATCCTTATAAATTATATGTTAAGCTGTTATCAGGGCTATCAGGGTTGGAATTAATTAATGATGAACATTTTTGTAAAGCCAGTGTCATTTTCCACTATCACCGATACTAAACACAGATGCAGAACATTGAGACCCCATCTCACCAGCTCCGCTCCATCCGCAGCTTGCGTGACCTGTCTACTCACTTCACGTGCTTACGTTTGATTCCACCTCCTGTCTCTGCAGATGCTGAACTGCATCCTCAGCATGGTGGAGAAGACGAAGCGGGCGCTGACGATCCTGCAGCACCGTCCGTCGGAGAGCGCCGAGGGCGCCGTCTGGGGTCGCGCCGGCGACGCTGCTGACATCAAGCGGCAGGCCAGCGAAATAATGGCGCAGACCGTCAAGGCCACCGAGGAGCGGGTGGCCGAGGTCCGACGGCGAGCCGGTACGTACGTCTAGTGGGTAGTGGGAATATGAGGGGTTCGAAGTGCCCTGTTTAGTTTAATGGTTCATTTTGTTTTGCCGCTTAAAGGGAGTGTGCCTACTGTTTTGGAATGTCTGCAAATAGTTTGCATACGGTAAGTAGCTATTGGTTTGATTGTTGGATATGATGGAATTCACATCTTGAGCCCCTTTAGTTGAATTTTCACTTATATTGTTTTTTGCTTATTTTTTTTCTCTCGATATCTATAAAACGATCACCACTATAGTGACGTTCTGTTAAACGGCGCACATAAGACAATACAATTACGGTCACATCATGCAAGATAGAAAGACAAGTTTTGCACAGCACGTTCTTGCCACTGTGAACTTTATTATGTGCAAGTTTCGTAGCTCTAAATTGATATCTTCGTCTAAAAATGGCCATCGGCCATCATGGAAACGGCCATCATCGAAAAGCATGATGGCCGTCCAGGTTCTGTTCGGCTGCTGCTATCAGCGCGCACGAGCTGTTTTGTCCAATTGCTATCGGCCGGCGCTAACAATATGCTAGCAGTGTAATCGATAGTTGCAGTGGTTCTAGTAGCGGAAGCCCTCTGGAGTCTACCCGATATTTTTTTGCTCCCAGCAAGTTCCTGGAGTCTTCGTAATATCTCAGCAACTAGGGCGAATCTTGAGAAATGAAGTCATGGGTCAATTCAGAAAATTATGCTCTATAGACCAGTGTCAATAACCCCAAATAGGCGATGTGAGTAGGCAACTCCCTTTAATGAAATGCCATGCCATGATGATATATCATGATGTACTCATACGCAAACAATAGTTATATGCACCAGAAATAAACCTCAGCCTGCAAGAAACACGCAACACCAAATAATAACACCCTAGCGCCAGGTGGCACCACCGTCTCCATGCCACGTTACACCACTGCCGACAACCTCTCCCCTCTGCCTCACGTCGTCACGCCCCTCTGTACCAATGTACCCAACTGACCTCAGCTTTCCCTCCCCTTGGCAGAGGACGCAGTGAACGAAGTGAAGCGCCAGGCGGTCTCCGAGCTGCAGAAGGCCGTCTCGGTGGCCGAGACGCGAGCCGGAGAGATCATCTCGACAGAGCGGTGTCGGATCGAGGCGCTGCTCGCCGAGGCGCGCAAACTCGGCGCAGAGGAGGCCCTCACCGCCAACAGCAAGCAGTGCGAGGGATCCGAGGTGAAAACAAACGCGCAGACGCAGGGAGGGTTGTGGGTAGCCACGCGAACGCTTTGCTTGTGGGGTTCGTGGCGCTTTGCTTGTGGGGTTCGTAGCGCTTTGCTTGTGGGGTTCGTGGCGCTTTGCTTGTGGGGTTCGTAGCGCTTTGCTTGTGGGGTTCGTAGCGCTTTGCTTGTGGGGTTCGTAGCGCTTTGCTTGTGGGGTTCGTAGCGCTTTGCTTGTGGGGTTCGTAGCGCTTTGCTTGTGGGGTTCGTAGCGCTTTGCTTGTGGGGTTCGTAGCGCTTTGCTTGTGGGGTTCGTGGCGCTTTGCTTGTGGGGTTCGTAGCGCTTTGCTTGTGGGGTTCGTAGCGCTTTGCTTGTGGGGTTCGTAGCGCTTTGCTTGTGGGGTTCGTGGCGCTTTGCTTGTGGGGTTCGTGGCGCTTTGCTTGTGGGGTTCGTAGCGCTTTGCTTGTGGGGTTCGTAGCGCTTTGCTTGTGGGGTTCGTGGCGCTTTGCTTGTGGGGTTCGTAGCGCTTTGCTTGTGGGGTTCGTAGCGCTTTGCTTGTGGGGTTCGTAGCGCTTTGCTTGTGGGGTTCGTGGCGCTTTGCTTGTGGGGTTCGTATACGTTCATATCATGGATGTGATGCTGCTTTTGATTCTGCATCTCGGTTAGATACTGACCTGATACTTGCCATAAGCCATTCTTGTTGTTGGCGCGTGAATTGACCTAAGACGGCGTTGGCTGCGTTACCGACTCAGTGCTTGCTATTGAAATGATTGGCACCAGACCTGAACTATTCATGTAGCTGACCTGTGACCCGTTCTGACCTATTCTGACCTGTGAGCTGACCTGTGACCCGCTTCCGCCGTCAGAACTGTTGGAACTGCGGTCGTAAGGCGACCGAGACGTGCAGCGGCTGCAACTCGGCGCGCTACTGCGGCTCCTTCTGCCAGCACAAGGACTGGGAGAACCACCACAAACGCTGCGTGGCCGGGCCGGCGCCGGAGCGGGTCAAAACGCCTTTGGAACGCACCGAGCCGGCCGCCACAGAGCCGGCCGCGCCGCGCTGAACAGTCCGCCACGGCCGGGACTCGAACCCGAGCTGTCCGCGCGCCGAGCTGTCCGCGCGGCAGGCAGAAGACTGGCCGCCGGCAGTGTCGGTTCTGCTGGGCGGACGGAGGGTCGCGCCCGGCGTGTCAGGTCTCAGAGTCTTTATCTCGGTCTCGCGTTAGCCACTGGAGGGTCAGTTGGTCGTGTTAGAGCGCACACGGCATGGCGGGGCCGCCTCGCATGAAGTTCGCGGGTGCCAGGGGTTTGTGGGATTTGAAGGGCGTCCACAGTTGGACACCATTGTCCTCGGTCTGCGCTTCAACACTTGATGAAACACTCAACCGACAGTTTTCAGGGACCGAGCCAGCGGACTCTTTAGCTTTCAGGTGGAAGCACGCCCGTCGGCCAACTGAGTTGGCACGGAACCAGGGAATGGCTGAGCAACTGGACGCTGTACATAGGTGCTGCCCCAGCCGTGCTGCTCTGCAGTGTAGATATGGAGCTGTCGTTGATTGATCGCAGCGCCACGGGGTCTTTACCCGGACCTCTCGCACACGTCTCATCGTTCATTTCCCACACGCGTAGTCCGGCGCGGTGCGCGTGCCGATTAGTGCACAGTCGCGCCAGATCGTTACGAAATAATCCGTGTCGCTCGCCCGCTTGTATCGCTCCGCGCTCGGTGTTCGCTTGTCGCAGTAGGCCGGCCCGCTCCGTAGGCGTCCGTGTACAAACGGGGTCGGACGGCCGCGTTCTCCGTCTGTGTCAGTCGGTCGGTCGGGCATGCAATACCGTGTGATAGTGGCTGAAGGTGCGTGGTCGGCGCGGTGGCGGCGGCGGGAGGGCGTGTGTATGTGCGGAGTGTACGGGGCACGCGCCCAGCGTCTAGTCAGATGGTACGGCGAGCCTGTCTCGCGCCAATGTTATAAGTACAATATACGAGATAAATGTTGAAGGTGTGTATTTGCTGAACGTGATAGGATGGGAGACATGTGTTTTAACTAGACAGTCTTAGGATTTCTTCACTCAAGATGAACATCCATCAGACATGATGCTATCAAATTGACCTCACATACAACATTGCATCAATGAAGATGAATCAGCAGATACAGGGCAACACATGCAGTCCTCTCAACTTCTCTGAACAGACCTCATCTGTTCCCTTCCCTCCTCCCTCACGCGATCGCCGCCCTGACGGCGTGCAGAATTCCCTTCAGATCCTCCTCCCCTTCACTCATCGGGCTTATCGGGAGGCTGTCCGCAGGGCTGCAGCATGCGCTCCATCAGGTTGAAGCGAATACGAGCCTTGGCCTCGTTCTCGCCGAGCGCGAAGTAGTTGAGCATGTCGAAGTGTCCCATGTAGGAGGCGAAGGAGTCACGGTGCTGGTTCGTCAGCCACTCGTACATGGTTGTGTCGGCGTGCCCGGTGCCGATGTACTTGGACTGCAGGTGCTCCAGCTGACTGTGGATGTTGTAGCGGTCCCCCATCGCGCTGCCGAGACGAACGGCTGTCAGATTCAGATGGGGCAAACATGTAGGGAAGGTGCACAGGGAGGTATCACCCTTAAGGACATAAGTCATTGAGGATGAGTCATAATGGCGACAAGCCCTTGCAAGCCTTTTCAAGTGGAATGCATTTCAACATCAAACATTTACTGAACTGTAATACAACCATTATTGAGTTGATAAATTTACATTGTTTTATTGTAAGCTTTAAGTAATGTATTGTGTAGCTGATACAGCAGATCTGTAAAACCACAAGTTCTATCTACATTGCAACTTGTTACAAAATACATAACCAAATAATCAAACATTGACCTACATACTGGATCTCCAATTTCCAGACTTAAAAAACATGAAGAAAATCTTGGGGCTTAGAAAAGAAAGCTGTGACAAAATTGGGGCTCTGGATTTGTTCACATTGTCAACAAGGACAATGTGACAAGGATCGGAGTAGTTTTTACCATTGCCCTATATAAGTATAGACGAACTACTCCAGCTGTTGCGCCGCCCGGCAGCCGTTCCCGGTTGAAGCGACACTAGCGCCGCAGCGGAGAGGGCATGAGTTAGCGCGGCAATGCTTTTGCTATGGCGAAGAGGCGATATTTTACGATAATTATCGTGAACGTTCAGGCTGAATATTTGTATTCCAAGTTATTCAGTATGAATGTCTCTACACCCTCAAACTTTTCCATTGCGCTACCTCACGCGGTTTTTGAGTTACAGGCCGACAAATATCGCCCTTCCGCCATAGCAAAAGCATTGCCACGCTAACTCAATCCCTTCTCCGCTGCGGCGCTAGTGTCGCCTAGCGGGAACGGCTGCCGGTCGGAGTAGTTCGTCTATACCTATATATGTCAATGGACATTCACATACCATATGCCGATTAGGATGATGCCAAATGTTAGGGGCAGGCACAACATTTGTGTTTGACAATGCAAGTATGAATTGTCAAGGAAGTAGTGAATTACCTATGTGTTACCTACTTCATTCATTCAGCAGCAACTAGCAAGGTAGTACACCATGGGAAGGTGGGGAGTCTCAGTTAAATCAGCATGTTTTATTTCATGAGGACACAAACTACATGTTTGAATCAAATGGGAATGAAAAGGATCAAACCAAATTAATAATTAACTACATATCTTCATTTAATTACCAGGTTAATCATGTGTGTACAGAATACACATCATCTATTAACCCACTTGATATCACATTTACTTCACAAGAGCCTAATCATGAGTCAAAATGCATGTCATTTTTAAGCTTGATGTAGGTTGATATATTTTACTGATTTAGATATTGGGAATTGAAGAACAAGTAATTCACATTGACCTCAAATTTAAAGTGATATTTAATATCATAAAATCATCATGCACACAATCATACATGTAGAATGAACATTACATTATAAGACACAAATACACAAAACAGGGTATCCTGCACACTCAAGGTTTAAAAAAAGATGTTGAGTACATGGCCATGTAAACTGTGATTCATTCAAACACCTTGAATGTTATCCACCAAATTGACATATATGCATCTGACATTGTACTGGCATGGTACCTACTTCAATTTGGCAATAAAGAAATACAACAGCTTGGAAAAAAACCTTCAATGAACTGTCTGAACCACCATTTACAATTAAATGAGGATACAATGAGCCAGTTACCCAATCAGTTTCACAAAATCAAAGTTTCACAAATCAGAGATCTACAAGTAGAACTACCCAAACAGCAGACGACTCTGAAAGCAGTCATTTCATGCTATTGTTGGTACATACAGACATACATACACACACACACACATATATATATATATATATATATATATATATATATATATATATATATAGACATAGACATAGACATAGACATAGACATAGACATAGACATAGACATAGACATAGACATAGACATAGACATAGACATAGACATAGACATAGACATAGACATAGACATAGACATAGACATAGACATAGACATAGACATAGACATAGACATAGACATAGACATAGACATAGACATAGACATAGACATAGACATAGACATAGACATAGACATAGACATAGACATAGGCACAGGCACAGACACAGACACAGACACAGACACAGACACAGACACAGACACAGACACAGACACAGACACAGACACAGACACAGACACAGACACAGACACAGACACAGACACAGACACAGACACAGACACAGACACAGACACAGACACAGACACAGACACAGACACAGACACAGACACAGACACAGACACAGACACAGACACAGACACAGACACAGACACAGATACAGATACAGATACAGATACAGATACAGATACAGATACAGATACAGATACAGATACAGATACAGATACAGATACAGATACAGATACAGATACAGATACAGATACAGATACAGATACAGATACAGATACAGATACAGATACAGATACAGATACAGATACAGATACAGATACAGATACAGATACAGATACAGATACAGATACAGATACAGATACAGATACAGATACAGATACAGATACAGATACAGATACAGATACATATATATATATATATATATATATATATATATATATATATATATATATATATATATATATATATATATATATATATATATATATATATATATATATATATATATATATATATATATATATATATATATATATATATATATATATATATATATATATATATATATATATATATATATATATATATATATATATATATATATATATATATATATATATATATATATATATATATATATATATATATATATATATATATATATATATATATATATATATATATATATATATATATATATATATATATATACCAACAGCATGACAAATCTGGTAGGTAGGTACTACACCATACTAATGCTAATGTTCCAGTTCCAGTAACTCACCCTGTACAAAACATTACCACCTGGCACCTACCACTTAATGGTGGTTCAGCCGGTTCATTGAAGGTTTTTCCAAGCTGTTGTATTTTTTTTTTGTACTGCCAAATTGAAGTACCATGCAGGTTCAGATGCATATTTCAATTTGGTGGATAACATCAAGGTGTTTGCATGAATCAATAGCACAGTTTACATGGCCATGTACCCAAAATTGTATTGATGAAACCCGCCATAATGATGGAATGCCTAACACCAGACTTTGTGTAATTTGCATTTGTTAGTGTGTCAATATCATCTACATTGCCAATAGGCAATACATAGCAAGGCTGTATAAACCAGGTAGAACACTCCGGCCGAAAAAGTGGTGACAAACACGACTTTAGTAGCCGCGACCCGGAGTCGCTGTGACGTAGAAGGCGGGGACGCGGCCGGCGGCACAGGGGGCCGCCGTACACAACATTAGTACGCGCGCGCCTGAAGCTTAGATCGCGCTTAGTTTCTTTGTTTACCGGTCGATTGCAAAACTTAGAATATGTAATCTGTCACAAATCAACCGCTCTGCCGAATACCGCTGAAAAAATTGCACTCAGACTAATACTTGCTATGTTATATGTGCGCAAAGTTAAACCTCCGGTGATTAGGTACGGCCGCCACGGCCGACCGCCGCTCGAAACGATAAGTGTATCTCTGATGCCATTACCCGGCGTGGAAAATGTGAATGTATCGCAATGAATTGCCTAGGGAGACATAAAGCTCATCAAATATATTTTGGCATTGCTATTCCTTCTCGTGACATAGTACAGGCGCGGATCCAGGATTTCGGTCAGGGGGGGGGGGGGCGCCACATACAAAAAGTTGCGCCCTACGGGCGCGCTTGGCGGGTGCGCCCGGGCTCAGAGGGGGGGGGGGGGGGGGGGGGGGGGGCTTGGGGCGCCCTCTTGACTTTTCTTATATCTGAATCTTTGGGAAATTTATGAAATGATATAGAATCTGAATTGTGATGTTGATCATTTTTTGCATGTCAGTCATTGCTGCACCGATATCAGTCACCGATAATACCGATATCAATAATACCGATATCAGTCACATTGGTATGGATTTTCTAGTCTGTTTGTATAAGGTGACACAATCTGTGGGTTTACATCCTTGAAAAATACCAAAATATAGCTAACCTGCAGCCTTTTATGTCAACAATTTTGCCAGATGACCTCGGCAAAGAACGCACAGATTTGGGTGTAAATTTTAAGCTTATGAGGTATTCTTGGAAAATACTGCTATGTCGACCGATACAATTATTATTCCAACTTGCATATACACCTTTAAATATTGTCTTGCACTTCATAAAACTAAGTAAATGCTTACAAATGTGCATGCACACACGCCCGTACATTGCCAGCGAACCAATATGGCAAACCCGTTGAAATGTAAACAAACGATTCTCCCCCGGTTTCACGTCATCACAACCTGACCAATCACTGTCAAGACTTGCTCAAGACTGATTGGTTAATACTAGCCGATAGCCAAATATAGCTTCTGAGCAGATCTGATAAACACGGCCAAGATGCGGAAGCTGCTCGCGGTTGTCACACTTTTATCAATGTTGAAGGAGAGGAGTACACCTCCCGGGCAATAGCATAAAGAGCCTGGTGTTAAGACATGTCCTATACAGCTGTCTAGTGTCTACCCTATATCTTTGTTGTCTGTAATTACATTTACGTATTTAGAAACTTAAATTTTAATACATGCATTACTGAATTATGGACGCCAACATGCAGGTTTCCTAAGGCCAATTTTAAATAGGGTCAACTGCTGTAACTTCAGAAATCTCCTAACCTCAGACTTTTCTTGCTATCAGAATGTAAACAATAAAGACACACTAAAGACCTGTGTGTCTGTATTACCTGCACTGTGATAGCATGAAAAGCCTGAGGTTAGGACGTGCCCAAGATGGGGATACATACTACCCTACATACTAGTTCTGTGATCAAAATCAGTTGGAGACAGTAGAGAAATACCCCAAAAAAATTGAGCGCTCCAAAAATAGGTGACAGGTGCTAAGAGCTGCTAGACATGATGCATGTAAATTATCTAAAATTAGAGTACCTTTATGCACACTTTAAAAAAAAACACTTGCAATAAATTGTAGCAAAATGTCAGAAAACAAAGAAGCCATTGCCATATAAGATACACAAATGATTAATGATCATGTTTTTTTCCTGTGCAAGTCTTACAAAATCCAGATGCATATTGAATGCGTGTTTGGAATTGCTATGGGCCCCGTCATTGAGGCAGAACTTGGTAGGAGTAGCCCGGAGAGTTATACTACAGGTGGGGGTGAACGACATAGGACCTAGGCAGAGTGTGAGAATAGTAGCGGAGTACCGGAGCCTGCTGCAGAGGTTGACAGAGTCCAGGAAACCAGTCATTGTGACTGGCATCCTCCCTCGCTGTGGAGCCAGTGAGGAGTGGTACTCGAGAGCTCTGTCTGTGAACAGCTCAGTTCAGAACTTATGTTCAGCTATGGGGCTTAGTTATGTAGACTTATGGGATCAGTTCTATGAGTGGCGTAGGTACTATATGAAGGATGGGCTTCACTTATCGGATGAGGGGGCAAGGGCTTTGGGAGATGCCTAGTACTAGGGCATCAGGAAGTAAGCATTGGTAGAAGTTCACGTCAGAATAGGACAGTAGATCATAATTCCCTCAGAATTAGTAGAGTCAGCTCAAAGTATAAGATCACATGTGTGTTGCTGAATGCCCAAAGTATTAGGTCTAAATTTGATGAGTTTGAGTGTTATGTTGCCCTTGAAAAGCCTGATATCATTTGTGTAACCGAGACATGGGTTAGTGAGGGGTATAATAGGGATAGGCTACAGGATTTCGAGTTACAAGGGTATAACATGTTCTCATACTGCAGAGAATCACGGCAGGGGGGCGGAGTGTTTGTATATGTAAATAGCTTGTACAGCACTACTAGAGTTGATGATTCTAGTAAAGTAAAAGAAGTAGAATCAATCTGGCTTGACATTAAAATTGGTACAGGAAACAGAGGAAGGTTGAGGATAGGTGCATTTTACAGACCAGGGAATCTTCCAAGAAACTCCCAAGCTGAAACAGACCAAGATATTTGTGAGGAAATACGTAGGAACTTTCGGGCTCAGTGTCTTATTATGGGAGATTTTAACTTAAGAGGATACGAAAGTATAGCAGAGGAAACAAATGAGTGTAGGTTGTATAGGCAAATCTTTGAAGAGGAGCTTTTCATGCATCAGTTTGTAACAGAGCCAACCAGACATTGCTCCATTCTAGACCTTGTATTCTCAGACAACAGTGATCTAGTTAGTGACATAAGTATTTGTGAAGGTCTAGGAACCAGTGATCACAATATGGTTAAATTCAATATCTCATCAGAAATGAGGCCCAAAGATAACCTTATTATGGTTCCAAACTTCAGCCGGGCTGATTTTGATGGTATTAGAAATGACCTCACACAGATAAAATGGAATGTTGAGTTGGCAGGTTTAGATGCATGTGAGGCCTGGAATGTTTTCAAAGCTAGATTAAGCCAAATTCAGAATCGGCATATACCCCTCAGGCACAAACGTAACAGAACCAAGGGCAAACCAGTTTGGCTTACCCCAGAAGTAAGGAGTGCTATACAAGCTAAAAGAAGTGCATTTGGCATTTTGAAGGGATCTTCACTAGATATAAATCAGAAGGCCTACCAGAATGCAAGAAATTAAGTTAAGAAAAAGGTCAGAGCAGCTAAAAGGGCAAAGGAACTTGATTTAGCTAGACATTGTAATGCAGATTAGTAAGAAGTTCTTCAGTTTTATAAGTTCAGTACAGTTTCCAAAAATATAGGTCCATTTAAGGTAGATGATGTGTTAGTTAGCAAGGACAGTGAAATGGTTGAAGTGCTTAATGATCAGTTTCAATCTGTCTTTACTATCGAGGACCAGAGTAGTATTGCAGCACTTCAGCCTGAGCCAGAGACAGAGGAGACTATAGGAGAGCTAGGTGGCATAACTAGTGAACTTGTTCTAGAATATCTAAAGAAAGTAAGGCCTAACAAGGCAGAAGGACCTGATGAAATCCATGCTAGACTTTTAAGAGAATCTGAAAGGGAGTTGTCGGTTCCATTAGCCATAATATTTTCTAAATCACTCGCAGATAGTAAAATTCCACTTGATTGGAAAAGAGCAAATGTTGTTCCTATTCATAAAAAGGGAGATAGAAGTAAAGAGGAAAACTATAGACCGGTTAGTCTGACCTCATTAGTCTGCAAGGTGCTTGAATCAATCATCAAAGATAAGATTGTTGAATTCTTGGAGCAAAATGAACTCATCAAGGATACACAGCATGGCTTTAGGAAGGGCCGTTCTTGTTTAACTAATCTTCTGGAGTTTTTGGATGTTGCAACAGATAGCTTTGATCAGGGTAAACAGCTAGATGTAGCTTTTCTTGATTTCAGTAAAGCATTTGACAAAGTCCCCCATACAAGACTGGGGTTGCAACTTAAAATGCATGGGATCAGGGGCAAGATTCTGGATTGGATAGAAACGTGGCTTTCAGGACGCCAGCAAAGGGTTATATTGAATGGGTGCCAATCACAATGGAAGGAGGTTCTCAGTGGGGTTCCACAGGGCTCAGTCCTGGGCCCATTGCTTTTTATAATATTTGTGAATGCAATTGAGAACAGTATAGACAGCAAAGTCTTGAAATTTGCAGACAATCTAAAAGTTGTCAGGATTATTAGAGGAAAACATGATCAGGATGTTTTTCAATCAGATCTGGACAAGCTAGTTGAGTGGTCTGAAGCATGGCAGATGAAATTCAATTTGAGTAAATGTAAGATTATGCACGCTGGACGGGTTAGCAGTAAACATAGGTATGAAATGGGTGGGCAGAAAATGGAGCAGATTGAAAAGGAAAGAGATTTAGGTGTTGTGGTAAACAATAGACTATCAGCGTCAGACCAGGTTGTAGAAGCTAGGAAAAAGGCACTTAGAATGCTAGGGGCCATTAACAGAAATGTTTCCTACAAGAGTGAAAAGGTAATAACAAAACTGTATTGTGCATACGCTAGACCACATTTGGAGTATTGTGTACAAGCCTGGTCTCCAACATATGATAAAGATTGCTGGTTGTTAGAAAGAGTTCAAAAAAGGGCAACAAAAATGGTTAATTGTCTTGGTAGTTTACCTTATGAAGATAGATTAAAGAAATTGGGTATGTTTTCACTTAGATATAGAAGGCTAAGAGGAGATCTAATTGAAGTCTTCAAATTTTTAAATAGTCAGCATTCTGGATATTTAAAGGGTATGTTTGAGTTCAATAGGGAAAATCGAGGTAGAGGTCATCAGCATAAACTCATTATGAAACAAAGTAGGACTAGGCTACGACAGTCATTTTTCAGTAGAAGGGTTGTAGGACACTGGAATATGCTACCAGGGGATGTCGCTGATGCAGTGACACTTGCTTCCTTCAAAATTAGATTAGATAAATACTTTACAGAGAAGGGATTAGTTCATAAATACTTGTGGGATTAGCCTTCTTTTATGCAGGTAGAGTAAGGTGATTTGAAGGGGCGAGACTGGTGGAGGGGGGTGGGGTGCAACCTCGGATGGGCCCAAGAGGCTCTTTGTTGCACTTTTCTTTTGTCTTTTATGTCTTTATGTCAAACTTCCAAAAAGTGATAGGAACATTTTGGCGTGCTCAGCCCAATCCGCTTTTATTATTGAGTACACATGCTGGCCAGCACTCTAAAAAAAATATTATCAGCTGATGGTGCGCTCTATTTATTGAGCGTTTCAGCACCAGACAATGGCAGGTAGTCCAAAAATAGAGTAAGGATCTAGACTATTTCTTGCCAGTAACATATTCATACATTTAATGTGACCCATCTTTAAGCAAAGTTTGAAGTTTTTTCTTGGCATGCATGCCCTCTATGGGTTGTCAAGTTGTTGGTGCTATGCAATAGCTGTTTAAAAGACAGTATTTTCGCGACCACTTACAATGCATCAAAATCTAAAATTGGAGTCCCCTATTTTGTGTGTATTTTCCTACTGCTTCCAACTGAAATCACATATGGTAGGTTATAGGTTAGGTAATGCTCGTTAATTGCCATTCATAAATGAGTATTTACATGTGCATGCATTTTTCAAGGGCCGACAAGGGCTTCACAAACAAAAATCAACAAAAAATGCATGCGCAAAATGAAACTATTATAGCATGTTGCGTCTCACCTTAATAATATATTTATATGCTGTCGTTATAAGGCAGGCTCTTGGCAGATGCCGTCATTTACCACAGTGGATATAAATAGCTTTACGCAAGGCAGCCACAATGGGGCTTTGGGCCGTAAAGCCTTTTACTTGACGACTCTGCAAAGCGAAACGCCGTGAAACGTTTTTACTGCGCCATGTTTGACGCAAGCTGATTATGACAACAAAATCACTGCGATGTGAAGCCTATGCGGGAAGAGTGTTATATTTTAGTAGGCCGAATATTGAGAAGAAAAAAATAAAACAAAACATCCAGGCAGCAGCAACTTCTATATTTAATAGTGAAAAAAAAATCAGATCTAAATGTACAATTAAGTGATATCTGATGATTTTCTGTAGTTTTGTTCTTCATATTTAGCCCCGAGTAA
>JAXIVJ010008771.1:0-53962 GCA_036785665.1 Chirona hameri | reverse complement strand
CCCCAGTCAATGCCGGGTTAAACATTTCATGCCCGCTGCGCCTGCTTCTTGCGAATATGGCAAAAACTTGACCCGGTGACCAATCAATCCCCTCGATCACCGCACCAACAAAACAGCCGCCAAATCCGGGCCCAAGGGCGGATCCAGCATGCGTTTTTTTTTTGGGGGGGCAACCAGTTTGAGCTAATCTTACCTAGGTAGTAGGTACCCCCAATTTCGAAAATCTCCCCTTATTTGGGCCACTTTATTTTGCAACCACAGGATTTCTAATGATTTTGGTATTTTATATATATATATTTTTTAAGCTTTTCGACATTTTGGTATATCGAAAAAGGTGTACCTATGTTTTCGTTCCCGACTGCAAGGGAAAAAACTTGAAAAAATGTGTGCTGAATCTTGCCGGCTTTGCCCTTAAGAGCAAGGACGGATCCATCCGTTCGTCTTCGGGGCCAACTACTTTTTGCTACAGAGATCGACGACCCTTGCAACAACAAAAAAACAAGAGTAACTTAGATTTGAACAGCTTTTTTTGCGGTCAAGGAAAAAATGTTAGTGGAAGGAAGCTACCATGTAAATTTTAAACAGAACTTGGACCATCAAATAAATGGTAGTTTTCTTCAGAATTTCCAGCTCCGAATCTCGGATAGTAAACCGAGGGGATGGTCCGACCGGAAAAATGAATACGCATTTCGCTGCACAAATGTTTGTCGTTGTTATCTGTTGCGCTCCGATAAAAAGAAGAGCTAAAGGCGAGGACGTTAAACATGATCGAACCAGTCGCACTTCCGCCATTCAAAATAATAATACAGATGACCCGATCATGGCGTCAAATTCAATATGCATTTCAAGAAACTTTAGCTACCCGTCTATGCACCGCATACGGATAGGATTATCAACTTCCGTTGCCAGGTTCTTGAAAAAAAATGTCCCTGCTCCCGGACCTCGAGGCCATTTGCACATCTCGGCGAACCCATAGATACGACACACGCAGACGAAGTAACCGATACCCACTACGGTGAAGGCTACATTTCTCATATTACTGCCATGCAGTCTATGGCAGAAACCTGTAGCAGCTAGCCAGGCAGACGGCAGCCTGAAATAATCTAGCTGGCGACTTCCCGATCGCGCCAAGAAGTCAACGACTTCGCTGACGGATGACATAATGTCATCCGTATAGGTCTCGCGGTGGGCTTCGCACATGATCAGCGCCTCCATCCAGAGCTCGGCCATTGTCGCTCGGAGAGAGGATAGAGTATTGCCTTACTGAACACCCTCTCCGCCTCCGCCGTTGTAACCGGAAGGACGGGAAGAACCTACAGGAAAAAGGATGGATTTGGACCGATTGTTCTATTGTTACTCGACCGAAATGGTGCTGGATGGAAATAATGAAATAAGGACACCTATAAACGTGATAATGATTAAACTTATAAATTACCCCTCGTCCTGGTGGGGGTCATTTGTCATTTTGCCCCCCCCCCCCCCGGAGTTTTTGGAGAATAGCGGGAAAATAGCGGCGCGCAGCGTCGCCAAATTTGTCAAAAATTGTCCAAATTTTGCCAAATTTGCCCAGTACCGTTCTAAAAACGCAAATATAGCATGTATTAGACTTCACGTCTTGGGGGGATACATAGTTTGCCCCCCCCCCCCCCTTGAACGGTCTTTGGGGAGCATGGCTACGTCCCCCCCCCCCCCCCCCCCCCACTGGATTGCCCCTGTCCGGGGCTAAATCGTCGAGCAGCCAATGCCGGGCAGGTCGTTTGCACTGTACGCGAAGTGGCAGTACGCATCGACAGGGTATCGCGCTCCCGCCGCTCGCGCCGCCGCTAACCGAGTTACGAGCCACTCCAGCGCGGATGGCGGCCCGGCCGCGTCCCGGCGGGCCACTCTGCGGCGGCAGGTGTCATCGCCGCGCGCCAGTTGGTGACCGCGCAGCGCTGACTCGCGCCGCAGGATGTCGTCAGGGTGGACACAGTACCGGCAACAGTGTAGGCACACAATCAGCAGGCCACCGTAACCGTGCTGGCCACTCAGCCGCTACAACACTTCACGGCAAAGGAAATCATAAATATCCTAATAAGTTGGAAAATATCTATCTATCTATCTATATCTATCTATCTCCTTATTAATGTTACGCTACAATTTCATTGTGTTTAGCTTACAGGTCAAGGTCAAGGTTACAGGTCAGGGTTACAGCTTACAGGTCAGGGTTACAGGTCACAGGTCAAGGTCAAGGTTACAGGTCAGGGTTACAGGTTTCATGTTGTGTGTTTAGCTTACAGGTCAAGGTTTCAGGTTTCAGGTCAGGGTTACAGGTTTCAGGTCAAGGTTTCAGGTTTCAGGTCAGGGTTACAGGTTTCATGTTGTGTCATTAGCTTACAGGTCAAGGTTTCAGGTTTCAGGTCAGGGTTACAGGTTTCATGTTGTGTCATTAGCTTACAGGTCAAGGTCAAGGTTACAGGTCAGGGTTACAGGTTTTATGTCAGGGTTACAGGTTACAGGTCAAGGCTTCAGGTTTCAGGTCAGGGTTACAGGTTTCATGTTGTGTCATTAGCTTACAGGTCAAGGTTTCAGGTTTCAGGTCAGGGTTACAGGTTTCATGTTGTGTCATTAGCTTACAGGTCAAGGTTTCAGGTTTCAGGTCAGGGTTACAGGTTTCATTGTGTTTAGCTTACAGGTCAAGGTTTCAGGTTTCAGGTCAGGGTTACAGGTTTCATGTTGTGTCATTAGCTTACAGGTCAAGGTTTAAAACGTTAAGTCTAGTTTATTTTAAAGCTTCTCATATATAGTCAACTATCCATTGCTGCCTGATTTGTTGCCATCGACACTGAATTTGGAACCGAATAATAACGGCACCCATATAACCCTAGGGTTGTAGACTCCCGACCGATTCCAAAATTGATAGGCTTCAACCCTGAAGTGAAGCTTAAATCCTAAATCCGAGCCCATTGACCGACTGAGCCGTGGCCGTATGCTTGGGTATCCTGTATCCACAGGGGCGGATCCAGGGGGAAGGGGCAAGGGGCCATGCCCCCAAAACAGGTCCTGCTGAGCCATGGCCGTATGCTTGGGTATCCTGTATCCACAGGGGCGGATCCAGGGGGAAGGGGCAAGGGGCCATGCCCCCAAGACAGGTCCTTGAAACTATTATTTGTCCCCCCTCCCCCCCCCCCCCCCCACGGTCGGACGTACAATTGTAAAAATTGCCTTTGCAGCAGTCAAAATCAAGCTATCCACAGTGAAAAACTTGCAAATTTCACGCCGCTTCGCGGCATGACACAAAATTCGCAATTGCTTATACAAATTTTGAAAATGGGAAAATGAATGAATTAAGTGTCTGGCAGAGGCTCCTCCTTGGCGGTACCTAATTGCTAGCCCCAGGGCCCACTCCATTCATAAAATATTAACTTTCAAGCGGGCTACAGGTTTAGCTAGACTGCCGAGTTCCGAAAAAAGCGACGCAAACGCAAAGACGCGGACATCGGCACCCGGAAGCTGCTCCAGGGGTGCCCAACTTGCTGGACAGAAGAGCCAATAGTGGGACCAGGCCAGGACCATCTTCCCAAGCCATCACGCCCCAAGCTCCTCCAGATCCACAGGGACCATTTATGCGCGGAAACGTCGTTCTGCCTCTGGCTGCTTTCAAAGCATTTGCACTGTTACCAGTTGTTTGTTACAGTTCGGTACATATGTATGCAGTTGTTATTATCATATGCACTATTGCGCGCTGACTGACACCCAGGGACTCGTCTAACATGTTAACTGCGGGGCAAAACCCCCACAGTCACGGATCCTGCACTCCTCCCCAATCGAGGCAAAAACCGGCCACTGGGGGGGGGGGGGCAGGTTTGAACAGGTATGGTTGGCTAGAGGGTATTGGAAGCAATGTGGTAGAAATGTGTCAGCAGCAAATAATGGCGCGCCTGCTCATCGGCGCTCCCACAAGTATCAGCTGTCTTGCTCTGGAATGTGCCAGCTCTCCCCCTCAGATATGACTTTAGGTCAGCCGAGGAAGAAAACAAAACGCCTGGTTCCCTTTTGTTTATTTTTATCGGCGGTGTTAGTCGGCGGGATGACGGATATAGGTACGTTTTTTTCAGGAAGGAGGTATATATTGTGTGCATTAATGGCCGCATGCTGGTGGCACTGAATGGTGTTGGTACCGCCGCGTTTGATCCGAGGCCGGCCGGGGCAAAGTTCCTGTCGGTGAAAGACAGGCGGGATCGCGCGCCCAACCCCGGCGTGTATACCGAGCTGGGCTTCGTGCAGAAGCTCCTCCGCAACGAGGGAAACGTGTAAAGACGCGATGGAGGGCCGTTCATTGAATACATAGAGCGAGAATCGCCATATCGCGCGCCCAACCCCGGTTTGTATGCTGAGCAGGGCTTTGTGGAGAAGTTCCTTCGCCCCGAGGGAAATATGTAAAGACGCGTTGGAATGTCGATCATTGAATACATAGAGCGAGAATTACCACATGTGTGAGATTATAAATGTATGTTGTTAACCCTCGCCCTGGTGAGGGGGGTCATTTTGATCATCATTTGGGTCATCTGTTCAAGGTGGTTCAAGGTTCAAGGTGGTTCAAGGGTAATCAATCAAGGTGTTTCGAGAACAGCGGGAAAACGGCGTCGCAAAGCGCCGCCAAACTTGGTACAACTATTCGGGCATCAATTACCCACTTTGTGTGAACGTCTTTACATCAGGTCATCTCAGATCAGGTCACCAGGTCACGTCAAGTGACCTTACCTCCAAAAATGTTAGTGGTCATGCCAAAGCCACAGTCTTTGTCTGAGAGATTTGAAACTTGCAGGATTTCATCAGGTCATAAGTACCTACAATTCGTTTATTTCTATTTTTGTATCGGTGACATAAGGTCAGGTTAATTTCGTGACCTCCCGATTAAAGTCAATGGGAAAATATACAAATGCTTCCTATTCAGAGAATATCCATTGGATCAGACCAATTTTGTCAGAATAATGTTAGTTTACCTCATTATAGATGACCCAGGTGCAGTTGTTGCTGAGCGACCTCTGCAAGGTCAGCTGAGGACTGAGGTCATCTGAGGTCACCAGCACTGTTTGTCAATAACTCTTGATAGAATAAAGATAGAGACGTGCCAAAAGCACCACTGTGTTTGTCTCGTCGAGTCGCCCCATATTCAACCTACCTCGGTCACCAAATGACCTTGACCTGAGGTCAAATTTTGAAGTTGACCTAACCAGGTCACAATTGATATGTTGCGAAGCGTCTTGACGAGACAAAAACGATGATGATAAAATTAATGCTGTATGTTTAACCGATAAAGGGTTATTTACAAAAAAACGGTTTGGGGGGAAAAATGCCCTCGTGGCCTTCTTAAGGCCACGAGGGCATTTTCCCCCCAAACCGTTTTTGGTAAATAACCCTTTATCGGTTAAACATACAGCATTAATTTTATCATCATCGTTTTTGTCTCGTCAAGACGCTTCGCAACATATCAATTGTGACCTGGTTAGGTCAACTTCAAAATTTGACCTCAGGTCAAGGTCATTTGGTGACCGAGGTAGGTTGAATATGGGGCGACTCGACGAGACAAACACAGTGGTGCTTTTAGCACGTCTCTATCTTTATTCTATCAAGGTGACATCTGGAGCCTAAACTATTGACCTGAATTAAAATTTGAGAAGATCAAGTGGGATTGAATTTTTCAGAGCTTTTGATTGTTTGTTTTTTTCTGTTTGTTCCTAGCTATCATAGTTACCGAGATATTTGGGGGGTGTTCGAAGCGAAGTCCTAAAACTGAAAAATCTGACATTTGATGACCTTTGGTGACCTCAATAATACCCTGAGCCAAATAATACCCAGTAACTTCGAATGTCTTTGTCGAGAGCTTTGGAACTTCTCTTTCCTTGTCTGTCAAACCCTTTTAGTTTTGGAGTTAAGAGTGTGGTCATTTTGACCCCCCACCCCACCATGGCGAAGTTGTCTCAGAGGCCCACTGTGGCGCGGGTTAAGATATAGATGTACTTTTTTCCATATGCGTTCTATCGAATACTCGATAAACATCTATGGGGAGACAGTAAAAACGACAAACTACTGCTGTAGGCGCCAAATGACCATTTGTGGTAGGCAGCCCGAAAACACAAATTATTTTCATTAAATATTGTGTCCATTCAAAGGAGTCCAATTCAAAATGTGTGTCCACCCATCCATCCAATTTGCGGACAATGTAAAAATGTACCTATGGTATTAAGCGGACTTTATGTAATGGCCGTGAGGGTTGTATGGGGGCTGGAAATTGAGAATGATTGATCCAGACTGGTTATTGATTCGACACTGATTGAATCGGTGGGAATCGTTCAATCAAAATTCCTTGAATAAAACATAATTGATTCACCACCAGATCTTTTAATTCATGAATGGTGGTTGAATCAAAACCCGCATCAAATCAAGGCTGATTGAATCACAAGATTTAACGATTCAAGTACACTGGTAAATTGTGCAAATGCAAGCAGCCCCAGTGGGTACATTCATTTATACTGAAAAAGTATTGCTGTAACAATGTCTTAATGATCATGTATATGTATGTTTCCATTTGTATTCATTTTACATCAATTCACCACATATATTTAAATGTTGAATCAAACGTGAATCAATACAAATATTTCTTTTGATTCTTTGAATCGGAAAGAATCAATTCTCAACATTTTATCTGTGAATCGAACGGTGATTGAATCATTCAGATTCCAAAATGAATCATGATTGAATCGTTCCAAAAAAGGTGAATCAATAACCAGTCTGGCCATTGGTCAGCATGAAATGAGCTGTTGGTACGTCGATAGCTTAAGGCGTGTATATACAAACAATAAGGTAAATGCAATAATCTAGCAAATTCGCCTCTAACACATTATATGAATATGACTGCCCGTTAGAACGATATCACTGGACTGCGGAAAAAGCAGAGTAAGTGTGACTGTTCGTGGACAAGAACAGATGAAATTAAAATAAGTCATCTCAAGCCTGCCCCCCCCCCCCCCCCCCCCCCCCAGTCACGATTCATGTCCTTAGACGAGTCCCTGCTGCCACCGGTCATCGTGATTTACTATCCGAGGAATATGTATATGAAAAACCACCTTAATTTCTATATTTTTCATCATACCGAGATGTGCAACCAGGAATACCTGAGGTTTGGCTCCACTCACGGTCTGGTTCCAATATTAAAATTTCGTTTTCCACGACCTAAAATTAAAATGTGCACGCCGCTTCGCGGCGTCACATCGGTGACCATCGTCATAACGAAGCCATCTTCATCGTCTTCGGTTCGTTGTAACGATGAATTTAATAAGTAGGATTTTTAGTTTCTTATCCTCTACAAGGCCCATATGTCTGGGGTTTATCAGGCAAACCCGTAAAATTTCGCGCCGCTTGGCAGCGCTAAATATTAAATACCTACTATAACATGAAAACCACATTAAAAATGCTGCAAAGGCTTAAATACGTACGTACATATGAGGGTATATTTGTCGTCATTTCAGCCGACCCACCACTCAAAAATGATCGGCGACGCCCCTCCTCCTCCTCCTCCTCCTCCCCCCCCCCCCCCCCCCCCGGTCAACAACTTTTCGCTGACAGCTGACGGCCTGCTACCCCCCCCCCCCCCCCCGCCGCTCAACAACTTTTTGGAAATACGCCACTAGGTTTGCTTCCCCCCATACAGCGCTAACACACAAAAACCCGGCTAGATCCGCTCCTGTGTATCCACGCTTGTTGCACCATCATTTGATATATAAATGGGCAGAGTTAAAGGAACGCTGGCGGCTGGATGGCATTCCATGCATATCCTGATCTGCAGCCAATCAACCAATCAAAACAGCCAATCAACTTCTCTTGCGGGACATACATCGATTGTTTTGTATTGATACGCCAACTTCGCACATCAATAGGTACTAATCTTTCTAAGTTTTTGCTATAGCAGTAACGTTGAAAAATACACTAACTAGGCAGCGTGCTTATAATGCAGCTTTATGACAAAATATTTCCGTTGCTTATGTGAAGGTAGGTATAATATGTTTAATGTTACTAAGGTAGTGTAGGGCACCAAAGAAGTGTAGGTATGTGTGGCGATGGGGGCGGATCGCAGGGGTGGTAAAAGTGCTTTCAGTGGCCCCGACCAAAAGTTGCACATACAAAAATGACCCCAGCTCAGCTGGGGTCATTTTTTTACTTCACATGAATACCCTAACACCTGGCTGCACGCTCACATCATCCCTATATTTTAACCCGCGCCGTGCCGGGGGGGGGGGGGGCGTGTTTAGACACCTTCCTCAGGATTTTTTTGCGGATAGCGGGAAAACGGTGGCACGCAGCGCCGCCGTTTTTGGCACAGCTGTTTGGGCATCAATTGTCCACATTATGTTTAAAAAAATACCTCGGGTCTTCTCAGGTCAAGTCACCAGACCAGGTCACGTGACCCCACCTCCCAAAGAACTTGTGGTCGTACTACAGTCACAGTTTGTGGATGATCGGTTTTAAACTTACAGGCATTCATAAGGTCATATACATCTAGAATTCGTTTGTCTTGGATTTGTCTATATCTGCGACCTAAGGTCGGGTCAATTTCGTGACCTCCCCATTAAGCCCAGGCTACACTATGCGTGATTGTCAAGGAAATCACGCGCGTGTTCTTCGTGTTTGCAGAACTTCCTTGACGTCCGGGATCTGCCGGTCAAGCAAATCACGCAAGGAAAATGGATAAACCACTGCATTTTTTTAATCGATAAACCACAGCATAAATATCTACCAACTTTAACACAAGTTTCAACACTCACAATTTGCTCAAACGCTTCTTCATTCATCTTCCGCCACGATACTCAGCACAAATTATTCAAGTTTAGGTCTAGTATAGACCACAATACGCGAAATCAAGCAAAATGATAAAACCCTGCAACATGCAATCTCGAAAAACACAAGTTCAGAATTTTGAACTTTGCATAGTTCCGTCCGTGACGTGTCTGCGGAATTTCCTTGACGTTTCATCCGGGATCTGCGTGATGTGCCAGTGTAGCTCACCCAATGCATTAACTATCAGCTGAACTTGCTCTGTCACGCAAATCCCGACAACACGGATAACACGCACGTGATTTTCAGGAAATCACGCCTGAGCTTTATAAGTCAATGGGGAAATATTCAAATGCTTCCTATTCCAAGCATACGCAAGATAGCTGTCTAATTCCTTCTGGATCATGTTATTATAGGCATTCTTGATGACCTAGGTGCCATTTTTGTTCAGTGACCCCTACAGGGTCAGCCGAGGTCAACCGAGGTCACCAACAGTTGTATGGCAATAACTCTCGCCATAATGACGATAGAGACGTGAAACAGAAACCAATGTGTTTGTCTCGTCACGGCTCGTCTCCCCATATGTAACATGACCTACTTGGGTCACCACTTGACCTTGACCTGAGGTCACATTTTTAAGTTGACCTAACATGGTCAACACTAATATGAATGGCAGTGCCTGGACGAGACAAACGCAATGGCGTCAAAATTATTGCCTTGTCTTTATTAGGTAAAAAGCTATTCGTGATAAACTGTTTTGTAAAAACAAATAGCCTATTGACATTTGATGAGCTCTGGAGCCTAAACTATTGACCTGAGCTAAAATCTAAGGACACTTTAACGATTGCATTTTTGAGCTTTCCATTGTTTTTCCGTTTCTTCCTAGCTATCATAGTTCCTGTGATATCTGGGAGTTTCTGGAGCGAAGTCCTTAACCCTATTTGTAACAGGCTCCTGGCTACCCCTATTTGTAACAGGGGGGGGGGCGGATTCCGCCCAGCCCCCCCGGAGATCTCGAGATCTACCCGTCCGATTTTCAAAAATGAAACGGTGTTTGGTTCCCCTCAACACGATCTACATTTATAAGTAATAAGCAAATCTAAGTTTTGGATAGGGGGCAACAGGGGCGCAAAAACTACAAATTTTAGTGGTATTTTTGATCCAACATAGCTTTCATGTTTATCGACCGATTTTAACACAACTAATACGAATCGATAGAGATTGAATTGTAAATTGATTCATGACGGTGGTGTTTGAAAATTCAAAAATCATAGGCGTGTGCAGGTCACTAAATATGGGGGTGAAGTAAATGCGTAATAAAACAATTTGTTGATGTTGTTTTTTTGATAAATGAAATGGTATGTGATTTTGACATTAGACAAAACAGTTAAAAATCATATTTTTGCCATAGGCGGTACCAGGTTAGTGAAAAGGGGGTCAAATTGGGAAAAAAATATTAACCGCAGACAAGTTGCTACCCAGCACTATAAATATGTTACTGATCGTAGATAGTTCCTTTTTGCATGTTGTACTTCATCATAGGCGTATCCAGGATCCAAACTGGGGCGGCGCAAGATCTTTTGATAAGTATAGTATCCGCTATTATGATACTAACTAGTCAACAGCGACTATTTCACTTACAACTTCAATTAGCCTTGCTTACCCCCCTTTACCCTACCTGGACTCGCCTATTATCTTATAATCGTTCGTAGAGTAGCCTGTGGTGCGTGTTTCATCAGAAAACTGCAATATTTTATGTCATTGTACGCCCATGCCTCTTAGTTTCCTTGCAATAATATGACCCCCTTTCTTCCATTCCTGAGCGCGCCTCTGCAACAACAAAAAAAAATGACTTTATTCCTTGTTCTGGCCTCATATGTGTGTATATTATTATAAGCTGTCTATTGCGCCGTTATCGCTGGCATATCGTCATCACCATGCCAGTCACCCCCCTTTTCATGTGCCTGAACACGCCCCTGAAACTCTATATGTAATAAATTATCCAAATAATGGAAGCAGAAGCTATATTTTACATCTTGATAGCTATAAATGCACCTTACATTGCTCTATTTGCTTCCCGCCAAGCATTGAATACTTCCTGGACCCCCCCCCCCTTTTTCAAGCCCCTGAAACCGCCTCTGCCATGCAATTTGTATGATATTTCATTAACATCAACTAATTTTCACTTGTTGCAATCACCGTAAACCGATGTAACTCCTTCATACTTGAGGCAGTTAGGAAGAAACCGTGAAGATCGCATTTCCGTATTATCGCGAAATATCGCCTCCGAACCCACCCAAAACTGTGCCCTGGAGCCGACTCTGCTCAAGTTAAGAACTCAAAATTTTGACTCCAAATGCGCTATTCAATTCTAGGAAAAGTCCCAAAATTGTATGGGCTTGCTCCCAGGCGTTCTGGAGATATCTGCGAAAAACATGAGGGGGCGGAATCCGACCCCCCCCCCTGCTACAAATAGGGTTAAAGGAAATAGTCCACCTTCAACATTAGTTTTAAACTGAGATAGCAGTTTTGTAGCCCGTGTTGAGAAATCCTTATCTTGACTGTTTTCTTGACTGAAAAGACTCTCCAGCCGAAAATATTTGACTTTTTGGCGAAGGAATGCGGCGCATATATGATATACCGTACCGTCTGAATTGTGCCAGCACTGCATGGAGCATGCGCAGATCAATAACGCACACGATACAATTAATAATTTACAACCTTCTGTCCTGAATTGGCGCGATGTAGGACCATTAAAAAAACTGTATTAAAAAATATAATAAAATCGTGTTCTTAATTTTTTTCCGAAGGTGAACTATTTCCTTTAAACTGAAAATCTGACATTTGATGACCTCATGTGACCTCAATATTGACTTGAAGAAAAAAATATCCAAAGTACCTTCGAATGTGCTTGTCGATACCTTTCGAACGCTCTTTTCCGCGTCTTTCTAGCCCCTTTAGTTTTCGAGATAGAGGGGGTCTACCCCCTCCCCCCGGCACGGCGAAGGTGGCGCCAAGCACCGGCACGGCGCGGGTTAAAACCAAACAAAGATCTATAGCTAATTATTGGGCGATATTCGCTTTTGCACACCTTTATATAGGTAAATTGAATATTTTATACTAATTCTACATGTCTAATTTCATCAGAACTGCACTCAAAACAGGGACATTCTCAGTACTTACCAAGCAATAATAATTTGTATCACCCGTCAATCGCCTCAGCCGACCGCCCGCAACGACTCCGCCATTACAACTGAAATGTAAACAACGTGGGCGCAGAAATGCGTCAGATACTAAGTTTGCCTTATGACGTCATATGTATCTGGTCGACCACTAAACCCCATCACGCTCTCACTAAACCTCCGTTCCTGGCGGAGTGCAGGGCTTGTATTTGAGACCGAAAGTCGGCCGCGCAGCGTCCGCCAATGCCGTAGTCTTGCTGGATACATATCTGACGCATTTCGCACAAAAAAAAACACGTTGCTTGCATTTCAGTTGTAATTTGGGGGAGCAACTGGGCGCAGTGGTAAGATACTTGCCTTCTGTGCCAGGGACCGGGGTTCAGTCCCTCGGCGGGCCTCTGAAAAAGTCTGCCCGGCTCCCCATACCCCTCGGAACAGGGTGAGAGTTCCAATTAGCACCTTGGTTCCAAGAAGATACGGTGCTTGGTCCACAAACCAAAACAAACCAACCTTTTAACATTATCGAAGAAGTAAGATAAGAGCTTCTTCGCTGTCAAAATAGGAGTGACTTAGGAGCAAAATGTTATTTAGATAAGTTAGAGAGCTTAATCGGTCTTTCTTTCATAGCATGTTGTTTGTAATTCAGCCCAGTAGAATTATCTATATAGTCTTTCAAAAATTGCGAGTTATTATTTATTTGTATAGGGGTAAGGGATTTTCCGTCCAGATGACGTCACCATTCCTAAGTCGGATTCGGTGAAATCGCCGGATGACTCTACCTTCGTTTAGGGTCTTCCATCATACGCCATAAACGAGGCAATTGCGCAGGATGCACGGTATAACTGGAATGTGAATGTTCATGCTGAATGAACCGGATTTTCTACTACTTATAGTAGAACTCTCAAAGTACCAGAACAATGAGATCGACTGTCCTGACCAGGGTAATAGAACAACCTGACATAGGTCCTGACAGTCGATCTAACTCACTCCATTTAAAATACACAAGCACCCCGACCCCCACCCCCGGGGGAGCAATTGTCTAACTAGATAACTGGTATATATTTTTTCGTCGGCAATATGGGTGAAACTAAATTATTGAGAATCAAGAGCTGAAACGCAACTGCTAATTTAACAAATGTAAATGTACATACATGCTGACGTGATGAATATGATGATTAAGTGAATACATCTGAAGTGGTTTTGACGATCAGTATTTCTAAGGACATGATCGCTTAGTAAATTTTCTCAGGAATGACATAGACATAGGTAATGATTTTTACTGGCATTTTAACCCCCGAGTACTTCATGGGAAGGAGCATTTTGTCCCCAACCTTAGCCATAAGGACAGAACACTTTTCCACCCCTGGCGGGTCGTTTTCCCTTAATACGAATTGCCCTCTCTATCGTATACCCCTCCCGATCGCAATGCCCTCCCGTTCACAATCCCCTCCCGTTCACAATCCCCTCCCGTTCATATTGCCCTATTACGAATCGGCCTATGACGAATTACCCTTCCGTTCACTATGCCCTCCCATTCATATTACCCAATTACGAATCTCCCTATGACGAATTACCCTCCCGTTCACAATGCCCTCCCGTTCATATTACCCTATTACGAATCGCCGGATGACGAATTACCCTCCCGTTTATATTGTCCTCCCTATCGTATTCCCCTCCCGGTTGCGCTCCCCTCCCTGCTGTTAGCGTTAGGTTAGGTTAGGTTAGGTTAGGTGTAACTAATACCGATCTAAGATGCAACTAATACCGATCCTTGCAATTAATACCGATCTTAGGAAGGCTAACGACTGGGATGGGAATGCAACAGGAGGGGAATACGATAGGGAGGGCAGTATGAATGGGAGGGGATTACGAACGGAAAGAGTAAAATTCGTCATAGGGCGATTCGTAATAGGGAAATATGAACGGGAGGGGATTGCGAACGAGAGGGTAGCTCAGTGGCGCACGCAGGGGGGGGGTCAAAGGGGTCAGCTGACCCCCCCCCCCCCCCCGAAATTTATAAGGGGGCCCGCATCAAAAGGACTCGTATTCTGGCCCATACCTGGGAGGGGCCCGTAATGCCTGATCGTCTTGGTAATGCCTGATCGAGGCAGGGTCCCGGTGCTGGCAAAGGTGTGCTATGGGGCCCGGTCAGGACGAGGGCCCGGTCCTTGCATATTCTTGATACGGGCCCGCTCCTGGTAGGGGCCCGGTCTTGATCAGGCCCGATCGAGGCAGGGGCCCGGTGCTGTCGAGGGTGTGGTATGGGGCTCTGTCAGGACGAGGGCCCGGTCACAATAGGGCCCGGTCCTTGCATATTCTTGATACGAGCCACTTTCTGGTAGGGGCCCGGTCTTGGTCAGGTCCGATCAAGGCAGGTGCCCGGTGCTGGCAAAGGCGTCATATGGGGCCCGTTCAGGACGAGGGCGCGGCTCCTAGCAAATTATTTGATACGGCCCCTTCCTGATAGGGGCCCGTTCATGGTAGGGCCTGTTCCAGGTAGGGGTCCGTTCCTGGTAGGGACCCGATCAAGACGGGGCCCGGTCCTGGCAGAGGCGTGATATGGGGTCAGGTCGAGGGCCCGGTCACAACAGGGCCCGGTCCTTGCATGTTATTGATATGGGCCCGTTCCTGGTAGGGGCCCGGTCTTGGTCCGGCCCGATCGAGACAGGAGCCCGGTGCTGGCAAAGGCGTAATATGGGGCCCAGCCAGGACGAGAGCCCGGTCACAACATGGTCCGGTCCTTGCATATTCTTGATACGGGCCCGCTCCTGGTAGAGGCCCAGTTTGGTCAGGTCCGATCGAGGCAGGGGTCCGGTGCTTACAAAGGCGTGATATGGGACCCGGTCGGCCGTCACAACAGGGCCCGGTCCTGGCAAATTCTTGATACGGTCACGTTCTGGTAACACGGGCCCGTTCCTGGTAGGGGTCCGGTCTTGATCAGGCCAGATCGAGGCAGGGGCCCGGTCAGGGGCCCAGTGCTGGCAAAGACGTGATATGGGGCCCGGTCAAAACGAAGGCCCGGTCTCAACAGGGCCCGGTCCTTGTATTTTCTTGATACGGGCCCGTTTCTGGTAGAGGTCCGGTCTTGGTCAGGTCCGATCGAGACAGGGGCCCGGTGCTGGCAAAGGCGTAATATGGGGCCCGGTCAGGACGAGGGCCCGGTCACAACAGGCCCGCTCCTTGTATTTGTTTTATACGGGCCCGTTACTGGTAGGTGCCCGATCAAGGCAGGGCCCCGGTACTGGCAGAGGCGTGATATGGGGCCCGGTCAGTTCTAGTTTCTGGCCAAAACTAGTGGCTAGAGCAAACATGAACCAAATGTATCCTTTTACATCTGAGAAATATGCGTTTTTGTTTTTCCATAGGGTTACATTGAAAAGGTCACGATTATAACTTTATCTTATGTCACCGATAAAAAAATCCGAGATATTGTAGTCTTAGAATGACCTCATGACGTGCCATGAGTTTCATGTCGCTCGATTAACCACTGTGCCGGTGGTGCTACCTAGAAGTTATTTGGTGGTCATGAAATTTTACCTGACCTAGTGACCTGACCTGACCTGGCCGGGACTCAATTTTTTGCCAAAACGTGGCTTAGATATTCTTGCAAGTTGCTGAAAGTTTCAAGTCGATATCTCGGTGCGTTTTCTGATTATGGCGGAAAAACCAAGGGGGGAGGCGAAAAAACGCCCCCGCCCCCGAGCGCCTCCAGGGTTAATTCCTATATTCCGTTCGCGAACGTAGCCTAGCGTAGTTTGTACGGGACTTTGGCGTCTAAAGGCTGGGCTTTTTAAACCTGTGGAGGACATGAATCTGGGAGATTAGAACGGAAAAAGGCCATAATTTGGCCCAATTTCTCAAATTGCCTCAATTTCCGAAGAGATAATTAATGCATGCCTAGAGAATATAAAGTCACGTGTAAACGCAGTTTCTATCTACACTACAATTTGTGCCTAAACATCTCAAACATCTATGGGCGTAGCCAAATAATATTGTAACGCTCAACTTTAAATAAAATGTTTCGCTATTTGCACATGTTACGTTTCATCGTCAATACTAGAGATGTACCTAGGGACCGATGATTTTGAGTATCCAAGCCCACCTATGACAATGGGTAGCAGATCTCCCGAAAAAAAACACCTAGTTATTACGATGTTTGAAATTGTTGAAGCGATCTGTTCCCCGTGCTTCTCTCATTTTGAACAAACTCCAGAAAGCCTGTGCGCAGCTTCCAGACAGGTATGCAGCAACTGGTTGACACCAAGCCCTGGATCCGTTGGTTATGCATTCCCAAATCATGCGCGAGACCGTCTCCACATTTGTTGCGATGCTGCATGTTGTAAAAAATCAGCCATGCATCGCGCCAACTGATCACACATACCTGCTACGAAAATACCGTATCGGTTCACCAGTCACCACTACTGCGTGTTGTCATTGACCTCATTTCGTCAACTTTCGACAGTTGGTAGTACCGCACATCAGTAGCACACGCACCTAAAATTCGCACATCAGTATCACACGCACCTAAAATTCGCACTCAGTAGCACACGCAGTCACCTTACACGACATGGACAAGATAATGATCATGTCTCAGATGCCATGCTGTAGGAGTCCGCTCAAAAACAAGTTACCGGGCCCGCACAACAAGGGGGCCCGCTCTTAGGGCTCTGACCCCCCCCCCCCCCCCCCCAAATGGAATCCTGCGTGCGCCACTGGCGGTAACTTGTCATAGGGCGATTCGTAATAGAGTAATATGAACGGGAGGTCATTGTGAACGGGAGGGTAGTTTGTCATAGGGCTATTCGTTGTAGGGGAATACGATAGGGAGGGGATTGCGATCGGAAGGGGAATACGATAGGGAGGGCAATTCGTAAAAGGGGAAAATGATATGGCCTTCGTGGCGTGGCGATATGTGGGACGATACTATAGGTCGTTGACGTCCTTTCTCATCGGAAGTTAATTGCAAATCACCGGGAAGCTTATTGCGAACACTGTTTAGGGGAGGACGGGGGAGCACCGCCCATGGGCAATACCGCCCACACTCTGATCTCGTTTAATATAAACCGTAGATGTCCAGCTGATTGTCCTCTTGGTCGGCGACACGTCAGCGTCCGGACGCGGAAGGTGAGCTCTGTCATTTAAGATATTATTTACATGATAAAACATGATTTCGTTTGCATATGACTTTGTTGTGATTTTATTGATTCATGAAATTCATCTGTGAAATCGCTGAAAGAGGCTGAAACTAAAAAAAAAACGTTTACTTACGTGTACGTAATTATTCAGGCAAGCAGAGTCACGCACACGGTGCGGCCAGTACAGCGCTGTCTTCTGATGCGTCGCTGGGTTGTTGCCATGGCAAACGTGCGGGGGTAGCGCCGGAGCCGCCCTGGCGGGGTTACCCCCGGGTTGCCCCCGGGGTAGGCGGTGCATAAGTACAAAGCGTACTTTTGAAATTTGTAATACAGAGAGAGGCGTTCTTGCGTTAGTCGAGTGCCTTGGTTACACCGAATCATTTTGTAGCTGGACACCAGAGAGAGAGCGGCTGAGCAGGGGAAACACCTGCAGATCACCTGGCCAGTTCACCGGATCACACGTGGATTCATTGGAATGTCTGGTTAAATCTCGCTCGTTCGAACTTTGTTAACTATCTCAGCCGAAGATTTGTGACAGCACCTGGCATTCATGAAACGTAATACGACATGAACAGTCATCAGAATAACCATATAATTGCGTGATATCCTAGGTGGACGGCATTACCCCGGGGGCGGGGTTACCCCCTAAAATGTAAGCTTTTTGAAAAATGCTCACAATTTTTACATCCTTTGGAATTTTGCTTATTTTTTTGTTCAAAACGGTAGCAAATTGTTCATATATTGTACTGAAATATAGAGTTCACTGAAACTACTGCTACATTCCTGCTGAGACCACATGAGAGCTTAGGGGATCGGGGTTACCCCCGTCCTCCCCTATATATGTGCATTGTGCACGTGTTCCTAATTGCTGTGTTAAGGGGATATTGCCACCATCCGGAGGATTTCTAAAGAGCAACTTAAATGAATGGTGGGGATCAACAAGTCTTGTATGCTCAAGCTCAAACTTGCTCCTGCAGCACCTAAAGCAGGGTATCGGCAAAGCATTTTGTATTTATTTCTGACTCCAAAACGTTGGTCCCAGCTGTGCTCAGTAATATGCATGATGGATGATGGCCGCTCTCATCCAGTGTGGCTGTGGTATTGGGCGCCCGCCCAAAGCCGAAGCGTACGAATTCGCCGAGACTTGACCTTGAAAAGTTTATCTGTGTTCAGGGGGCGTAGGGAGGATTTCGCCCGGGGGGGCAAATGGGATCAGAGGGGCCCTCGTAGCCAAGGGGGCCCACATAATTAAAACAGTACAGTATTTTGCATGTTGTAAAACAACGGCAAATAAGTTTTCGACAACGATTTTTGTTTTGGGGGGTCAAAAATACACATTTTTTTAGGAAACGAGATAGCCATTTTTAGTATTATGTAATTTTCCTTTTTTCAATATTTGTTTTGCAATTTTCTTCACAAAACTCGCATTAGTACGATTTTTCAAACATTTATTGTTTCAACAACACCAAAAATGACATGACATGACATGATTGAAAACGTCATTATCTCACAAAGCACTCTACCATTTGCATTGAAATGTTGTGATAAAACTTATAATTCATGCAGTATAAGGTACGGAAAGATTGACGTCGATTGCTATAATTGTTTTCAAGTTATTGATAAATTCTGGGAGGGGAGGCAGGTTCTGCCACCCCCCAGCGGGGCGCGGGTTAATTACAATATTATCTTGAATCTTCTTCAATTCGGATTCACGAAACACAGTACGTACATGGTGATTGTGCACATGTACGATGAAGTTACAAAATCTCAACAAAATAACGAAATAACATCCCCTTATACCTTGATTTACAGAAAGCTTTGGATACAGTTTGCTTAGCAATTGTCTTGAAACAAATACATCGCATTGTGATACGAGGGGTATCTACAACACGATAGTCATATATTAATAAGAGGCATACAATGTCAATAATAAATGGGATTGCATCTATGAAACAAAAGATTAAAGTTGGCGTCCCACATCGTTCAATTTTAGGTCCTCTTTTATTTATTATCTATATTAACGACATCAGCAACACAACAGACATAGGTACATTGTACTTATTTGCTGATGATATACGGCAATTTGCATTCGAGCTAGATATGTTGAAGAGCTCCAAATAAAGATTAATGAATTAATTTTAATAAATAACGAGTTGTTCGATGTAAATATATTATCACTAAATGCATCAAAGAGAAATGACCAAATATATTCAAGATCAGTGGCATGACAAGATCTTGACATAGTATTAAATGATATACCAATCACGAGAAAACATGCATTAAATACTTAGAAGTTCTTGTAGATGAAAATCGTAAATGGAATAGTCATATATATAGTGTAATATGTGTGATAAACCGTAATATAGGAGCTATCGGAATATCCAAGCATTATTTATACTCACAGCAACTTCTATTGCAGTACAATGCATTAATTCCGCCCCATCTAAATGATTGTGCAGTGATCTGGATTCTGGGGTAGGAAATATGGCACTAACAATGTTTCACCTTTAAAGGAAATAGTTCACCTTCAACATTAGTTTTAAACTGAGATAGCAGTTTTGTAGCCCGTGTTGGAAACCCCCTATCTGCAAGTTTCCTTGACTGAAAAGACTCTCCAGCCGAATATATTTGATTTTTTGGCGAAGGAATGCGGTGCTGGTAAAAAAATGTGGTGCTGGATCTAGCCCGGGCAGAGGCTATACCATCATCCAATCAGCTTGCAGCTGGTGCTAGCAAGCGAGCCGCCGGCCGCCGGTTGGCACATCTCTAATGCGAGTCTATCCTTACGCGACTACTTTCGAATCTGATTGGCTGAACCATTTTTTTTTAATTCGCGTGACGTCAGGACTCTGACTCAGAGAGTATGCATATAGTTTTGATAAACAATAATAATTTACGGCCTTCTGCCCTGAATCGGCGCGATATAAGGTCATTTTTGACAATATAAAAATAAATCGTATTAAAAATATAATCAAATCGTGTTTGGGAAGAAAAAAATCCAAGGTGAACTATTTCCTTTAACATGAGGTTTTGAACTGAGATAGCAGATTTGTAGAGCAGATCGAAAAATGGGTTGTGTAAAAGAGTTACTACCCTATTACCCTACGTTAAAGGGAGATAATTACCTTTTTCCACAAAAATGGAGTTAGCACCTGAAATCGATAGACGAGACCAAAAATATTGTAAATTCATCACATTTTGCATATAACAATTCCTACCGCGAGATATTTCAATTCATAGTTGATAAGCGCTCCACGCTTATAATCAGCAAGCACTCGGTAACGACATCAGTAAATTAGCCTCCCTACGCATTGTTATTTATCATGGAGGTATGCAATATGTTTCCTGCATTCTATCTTTTGCGAATATGTGCCAAACTTTTATGAACAATCAACAATCATTTAAAAAAGTGCATTGAAATCGGCAGTTTAGGTTGGCCCCCCATGGCAACCTATTTAGTGTCGGCGATTTGTTTATAAGTGCCCATTCAACAACGTTGAACAGATTGACACAAAAGCGCCAGATGTTGCGCTTTCCAATAGTGTAGGGAAAATACCGATCATAAATTTTCCCAAACTTCCAACTTTGAATTAGGGAATAATTGTATTTAATTCTTAAATTTAGATCACATCATTTTAATACCATAACGGTAGCCAAAGCAAGTGTTGCTAACAAAATCAAAAGGTCATTATCTCCCTTTAAAGGAATGTTTCACCTTTCTGAAAGTTGTCAAATATACGCTGGTTGTAGTCGAAAATATGAAGTCAGTGCTGCTGAAAACGATGGTGATATTTTCTCTCTCTCGAAAAGTCGCTTAACTTTATATAAATTAAGGTTTTAAATTTGGAATGATGACGTCATTATTGAGCTATATACCGCCGCTGATTGGCTGACAGGGTGGGATTGCCTAACAAAGTGGCTGTCAGCCAATCAGCCGGGGCACGAAACTTCGCTGCCGGAGGTAGGTACACTCTCTGGCACGTAGTCTCTGATCACGACGCCTCGCTAATATCCGCTCAACCGCCGGGCGGCGCGGCGTCCCCTTGTCAGAGACTGTACTTGGCGTCAGGCGGAGCCAGAACGCCAGCTGCTGTCGTACGATTTCTCGTGAAATACAAAGAGAAACTTACTTCTTTTTCCTCATATATCCATCAGTTGTCCAAACCAAAGTCACATTCGCAGTTTTGAGCTCAATGCACCGTATGGTTGAATTTCAAGACAACTTGCATTCAACTTTCACTTATTCCCTTTAAAGGAAATAGTTCACCTTCGGAAATTTATCAGAACAGGATTTTATTATATTTTTGAATACAGTTTCTTTTTTTCTTTTCAAAAATGGTCCTACATCGCGCCAATTCAGGACAGAAGGTCGTAAATTATTAAGTTTATGGTGTGCGTTATTCGTCTGCGCATGCTCCATGCAGTGCTGGCACTTTCAGATGGTACGGTATATCATATATGCACCGCATTTCTTCGCCAAAAAGTCAAATATCTTCGGCTGGAGAGTCTTTTCAGACAAGAACAGTTGCAGATAGGGATTTCTCAACACGGGCTACAAAACTGCTAATTCAGTTAAAAACCCCATGTTGAAGGTGAACTATTTCCTTTAAGTTTTTTAATTTGGGATGATGACGTCATTATTGAGCTATAGACCGCCGCTAATTGGCTGACAAAATGGCTGTCAGTCAATCAGCGGCGGCACTAGCCTAGACTCCATTTTGCAACTTATAAATTAAATTGCTTTAAAACGGCTAAGTTTGGGGGGAAATGGCCTTAGTATTTTCGACATTGCAATAACGGTCAAAGATAATGGCTATATCAGTTCAAAACCAATATAAAGGCGAAACCAAGGCCTTATGACAAGACAATCATTCCGGCAAAAAACAGGGTCTCAAGTCTCTGATTGGTCGATGGTTGTGACGTCAACGGTACATAACGTTTGCTAGCCGGCATGATCAGCGTGCTAAATCCCATTGGGATTCCCCTTCTAACTCAAAAACTAAAAAGGCTAGCAAGACGCAGAAAACAGTATTAGAAAGCTCTCTGCAAGGCCATTCGAAGTTACTTCAGGTGTTGTTTAACTCAGGTCAATATTGAGGTCACCAGAGGTCATCAAAGATTACATTTTCCAAGTGAAGGACTTTGCTCTAGAAACCCCCAAATATCTCGGGAACTATGACACCTAGTAAGAAACCGAAAAAAGCTATCGAAAGCTCATTAAAAATAAAATCGACATAACTGTACTTAAATTTAAGCTCTGGTCAAAAGTTAAGGCCCCAGAGGTCACGAAAAGTCACGAGAACATTTTTTCCCAAAACGTTTTGTAGAAATAACTTTTTATTGGTTAGACATATAGCAGTAATTTTAACACCATCGTGTTTGTCTTGTAAAGGCACTTCGAAACAAAATATTAATGGTGACCTGGCTAGGTCAACTTCAAAGTTTTACTTCAGGTCAAGGTCATTTAGTGACCCAGGTAGGCCACGTTGCAAATGGGGCGACGTGACTCGACGCGACAAACACAGTGGTATCATTTGCTTGTCTCTATCTGTATTCTATCAAGAGTTATTAGCAAAAAGGTCCTGGTGACCTGAGATGACCTCAGCCGAACAACTTGCAGAACTCACTGAGCAACAATTGCATCTGGGTCATCCAAAATGAGTTAAAATAGCATGATTCTGAAATCATTTGCCTGATCCAATGCATATTCTCTGAATAGTAAATATTTGTATATGTTCCCATTGACTTATAATAGGGCGGTCACGAAATTGGCCTGACCTCAGGGGCGGATCCAGGGGGTGGCCGCAGCGGTCGCCCCCCCCCCCCCCCCCCCCCAGAAGGGCGCCCCACGGGTTGTCTGTCGCCGGGCGCCGCCAGGCCCGGCGACAGACCGCCAGGCGCCCTTTCGGCCATTGACGGCGCCCTTCCGGCCATTGACGGCGCCCTTCCGGCCAGTGACGGCGCCCTTTCGGTCAGTGACGGCGCCCTTTCTTTCAAAGGCGCCCCTAGATTTTTGGAAGGCGCCCCTAAATTGGCCTGCGGCCACCCCTCCTAAAATATCCTGAATCCGCCCTTGCCTGACCTTAGGGCTTAGGTCACCGATACAAAACAAAATCCGAAATAAACGAATTGTAGGTACTTATGGCCTTATGAAATACTGCAAGTTTCAAATTTCTCTGACAAACACTGGCTTTGGCACGACCACAAACATTTTTGAGGTAAGGTCATTTGACGTGACCTGGTGACCTGACTTAAGACGATCTGAAGTTAAAATTTTCACACAATGTGGGTAATTGATGCACACATGGCCGTACCAAATTTGGCGGCGCTGCGCGACGCTGTTTTCTCGCTATTCTCGAAAAATATCAGGAGTGGTCAAAGTGACGCCCCCACCAGATCTCCTCGGATTTAGGCCACTATATTTTGCTGGGCCTCTAAATGGTCGCAAAAAAAACGTCGGACAGGTCCATGTTGAAGTCTCAGGCCTTCCGAGGGCCCCTCAGGGCTACCGAGGGCCCTCGTCAGGCCGACTGAGGGCTTTCCCCTCAGGCTGGATGCACCTCGGGGGACCTGTCAACTTCTTGAAGGCCCTCTTACACATTTATTGAGGAGGGGCAAAATAATATATTTGCCCCCCTTCCCAACTTCTTGAGTGTGTGGGGGGGGACTGCCCCCCCCCCCTCTTCTGACAGCTGACGGCCTGCTACCCCCCCCCCCCCCCCCGCCGCCGCTCAACAACTTTTTGGAAATACGCCACTAGGTTTGCTTCCCCCCATACAGCGCTAACACACAAAAACCCGGCTAGATCCGCTCCTGTGTATCCACGCTTGTTGCACCATCATTTGATATATAAATGGGCAGAGTTAAAGGAACGCTGGCGGCTGGATGGCATTCCATGCATATCCTGATCTGCAGCCAATCAACCAATCAAAACAGCCAATCAACTTCTCTTGCGGGACATACATCGATTGTTTTGTATTGATACGCCAACTTCGCACATCAATAGGTACTAATCTTTCTAAGTTTTTGCTATAGCAGTAACGTTGAAAAATACACTAACTAGGCAGCGTGCTTATAATGCAGCTTTATGACAAAATATTTCCGTTGCTTATGTGAAGGTAGGTATAATATGTTTAATGTTACTAAGGTAGTGTAGGGCACCAAAGAAGTGTAGGTATGTGTGGCGATGGGGGCGGATCGCAGGGGTGGTAAAAGTGCTTTCAGTGGCCCCGACCAAAAGTTGCACATACAAAAATGACCCCAGCTCAGCTGGGGTCATTTTTTTACTTCACATGAATACCCTAACACCTGGCTGCACGCTCACATCATCCCTATATTTTAACCCGCGCCGTGCCGGGGGGGGGGGCGTGTTTAGACACCTTCCTCAGGATTTTTTTGCGGATAGCGGGAAAACGGTGGCACGCAGCGCCGCCGTTTTTGGCACAGCTGTTTGGGCATCAATTGTCCACATTATGTTTAAAAAAATACCTCGGGTCTTCTCAGGTCAAGTCACCAGACCAGGTCACGTGACCCCACCTCCCAAAGAACTTGTGGTCGTACTACAGTCACAGTTTGTGGATGATCGGTTTTAAACTTACAGGCATTCATAAGGTCATATACATCTAGAATTCGTTTGTCTTGGATTTGTCTATATCTGCGACCTAAAGTCGGGTCAATTTCGTGACCTCCCCATTAAGCCCAGGCTACACTATGCGTGATTGTCAAGGAAATCACGCGCGTGTTCTTCGTGTTTGCAGAACTTCCTTGACGTCCGGGATCTGCCGGTCAAGCAAATCACGCAAGGAAAATGGATAAACCACTGCATTTTTTTAATCGATAAACCACAGCATAAATATCTACCAACTTTAACACAAGTTTCAACACTCACAATTTGCTCAAACGCTTCTTCATTCATCTTTCGCCACGATACTCAGCACAAATTATTCAAGTTTAGGTCTAGTATAGACCACAATACGCGAAATCAAGCAAAATGATAAAACCCTGCAACATGCAATCTCGAAAAACACGACAAGTTCAGAATTTTGAACTTTGCATAGTTCCGTCCGTGACGTGTCTGCGGAATTTCCTTGACGTTTCATCCGGGATCTGCGTGATGTGCCAGTGTAGCTCACCCAATGCATTAACTATCAGCTGAACTTGCTCTGTCACGCAAATCCCGACAACACGGATAACACGCACGTGATTTTCAGGAAATCACGCCTGAGCTTTATAAGTCAATGGGGAAATATTCAAATGCTTCCTATTCCAAGCATACGCAAGATAGCTGTCTAATTCCTTCTGGATCATGTTATTATAGGCATTCTTGATGACCTAGGTGCCATTTTTGTTCAGTGACCCCTACAGGGTCAGCCGAGGTCAACCGAGGTCACCAACAGTTTTATGGCAATAACTCTCGCCATAATGACGATAGAGACGTGAAACAGAAACCAATGTGTTTGTCTCGTCACGGCTCGTCTCCCCATATGTAACATGACCTACTTGGGTCACCACTTGACCTTGACCTGAGGTCACATTTTTAAGTTGACCTAACATGGTCAACACTAATATGAATGGCAGTGCCTGGACGAGACAAACGCAATGGCGTCAAAATTATTGCCTTGTCTTTATTAGGTAAAAAGCTATTCGTGATAAACTGTTTTGTAAAAACAAATAGCCTATTGACATTTGATGAGCTCTGGAGCCTAAACTATTGACCTGAGCTAAAATCTAAGGACACTTTAACGATTGCACTTTTGAGCTTTCCATTGTTTTTCCGTTTCTTCCTAGCTATCATAGTTCCTGTGATATCTGGGAGTTTCTGGAGCGAAGTCCTTAACCCTATTTGTAACAGGCTCCTGGCTACCCCTATTTGTAACAGGGGGGGGGCGGATTCCACCCAGCCCCCCCGGAGATCTCGAGATCTACCCGTCCGATTTTCAAAAATGAAACGGTGTTTGGTTCCCCTCAACACGATCTACATTTATAAGTAATAAGCAAATCTAAGTTTTGGATAGGGGGCAACAGGGGCGCAAAAACTACAAATTTTAGTGGTATTTTTGATCCAACATAGCTTTCATGCTTATCGACCGATTTTAACACAACTAATACGAATCGATAGAGATTGAATTGTAAATTGATTTATGACGGTTGTGTTTGAAAATTCAAAAATCATAGGCGTGTGCAGGTCACTAAATATGGGGGTGAAGTAAATGCGTAATAAAACAATTTGTTGATGTTGTTTTTTTGATAAATGAAATGGTATGTGATTTTGACATTAGACAAAACAGTTAAAAATCATATTTTTGCCATAGGCGGTACCAGGTTAGTGAAAAGGGGGTCAAATTGGGAAAAAAATATTAACCGCAGACAAGTTGCTACCCAGCACTATAAATATGTTACTGATCGTAGATAGTTCCTTTTTGCATGTTGTACTTCATCATAGGCGTATCCAGGATCCAAACTGGGGCGGCGCAAGATCTTTTGATAAGTATAGTATCCGCTATTATGATACTAACTAGTCAACAGCGACTATTTCACTTACAACTTCAATTAGCCTTGCTTACCCCCCTTTACCCTACCTGGACTCGCCTATTATCTTATAATCGTTCGTAGAGTAGCCTGTGGTGCGTGTTTCATCAGAAAACTGCAATATTTTATGTCATTGTACGCCCATGCCTCTTAGTTTCCTTGCAATAATATGACCCCCTTTCTTCCATTCCTGAGCGCGCCTCTGCAACAACAAAAAAAAATGACTTTATTCCTTGTTCTGGCCTCATATGTGTATATATTATTATAAGCTGTCTATTGCGCCGTTATCGCTGGCATATCGTCATCACCATGCCAGTCACCCCCCTTTTCATGTGCCTGAACACGCCCCTGAAACTCTATATGTAATAAATTATCCAAATAATGGAAGCAGAAGCTATATTTTACATCTTGATAGCTATAAATGCACCTTACATTGCTCTATTTGCTTCCCGCCAAGCATTGAATACTTCCTGGACCCCCCCCCCTTTTTCAAGCCCCTGAAACCGCCTCTGCCATGCAATTTGTATGATATTTCATTAACATCAACTAATTTTCACTTGTTGCAATCACCGTAAACCGATGTAACTCCTTCATACTTGAGGCAGTTAGGAAGAAACCGTGAAGATCGCATTTCCGTATTATCGCGAAATATCGCCTCCGAACCCACCCAAAACTGTGCCCTGGAGCCGACTCTGCTCAAGTTAAGAACTCAAAATTTTGACTCCAAATGCGCTATTCAATTCTAGGAAAAGTCCCAAAATTGTATGGGCTTGCTCCCAGGCGTTCTGGAGATATCTGCGAAAAACATGAGGGGGCGGAATCCGACCCCCCCCCCCCCCCCCTGCTACAAATAGGGTTAAAGGAAATAGTCCACCTTCAACATTAGTTTTAAACTGAGATAGCAGTTTTGTAGCCCGTGTTGAGAAATCCTTATCTTGACTGTTTTCTTGACTGAAAAGACTCTCCAGCCGAAAATATTTGACTTTTTGGCGAAGGAATGCGGCGCATATATGATATACCGTACCGTCTGAATTGTGCCAGCACTGCATGGAGCATGCGCAGATCAATAACGCACACGATACAATTAATAATTTACAACCTTCTGTCCTGAATTGGCGCGATGTAGGACCATTAAAAAAACTGTATTAAAAAATATAATAAAATCGTGTTCTTAATTTTTTTCCGAAGGTGAACTATTTCCTTTAAACTGGAAAATCTGACATTTGATGACCTCATGTGACCTCAATATTGACTTGAAGAAAAAAATATCCGAAGTACCTTCGAATGTGCTTGTCGATACCTTTCGAACGCTCTTTTCCGCGTCTTTCTAGCCCCTTTAGTTTTCGAGATAGAGGGGGTCTACCCCCTCCCCCCGGCACGGCGAAGGTGGCGCCAAGCACCGGCACGGCGCGGGTTAAAACCAAACAAAGATCTATAGCTAATTATTGGGCGATATTCGCTTTTGCACACCTTTATATAGGTAAATTGAATATTTTATACTAATTCTACATGTCTAATTTCATCAGAACTGCACTCAAAACAGGGACATTCTCAGTACTTACCAAGCAATAATAATTTGTATCACCCGTCAATCGCCTCAGCCGACCGCCCGCAACGACTCCGCCATTACAACTGAAATGTAAACAACGTGGGCGCAGAAATGCGTCAGATACTAAGTTTGCCTTATGACGTCATATGTATCTGGTCGACCACTAAACCCCATCACGCTCTCACTAAACCTCCGTTCCTGGCGGAGTGCAGGGCTTGTATTTGAGACCGAAAGTCGGCCGCGCAGCGTCCGCCAATGCCGTAGTCTTGCTGGATACATATCTGACGCATTTCGCACAAAAAAAAACACGTTGCTTGCATTTCAGTTGTAATTTGGGGGAGCAACTGGGCGCAGTGGTAAGATACTTGCCTTCTGTGCCAGGGACCGGGGTTCAGTCCCTCGGCGGGCCTCTGAAAAAGTCTGCCCGGCTCCCCATACCCCTCGGAACAGGGTGAGAGTTCCAATTAGCACCTTGGTTCCAAGAAGATACGGTGCTTGGTCCACAAACCAAAACAAACCAACCTTTTAACATTATCGAAGAAGTAAGATAAGAGCTTCTTCGCTGTCAAAATAGGAGTGACTTAGGAGCAAAATGTTATTTAGATAAGTTAGAGAGCTTAATCGGTCTTTCTTTCAGAGCATGTTGTTTGTAATTCAGCCCAGTAGAATTATCTATATAGTCTTTCAAAAATTGCGAGTTATTATTTATTTGTATAGGGGTAAGGGATTTTCCGTCCAGATGACGTCACCATTCCTAAGTCGGATTCGGTGAAATCGCCGGATGACTCTACCTTCGTTTAGGGTCTTCCACCATACGCCATAAACGAGGCAATTGCGCAGGATGCACGGTATAACTGGAATGTGAATGTTCATGCTGAATGAACCGGATTTTCTACTACTTATAGTAGAACTCTCAAAGTACCAGAACAATGAGATCGACTGTCCTGACCAGGGTAATAGAACAACCTGACATAGGTCCTGACAGTCGATCTAACTCACTCCATTTAAAATACACAAGCACCCCGACCCCCACCCCCGGGGGAGCAATTGTCTAACTAGATAACTGGTATATATTTTTTCGTCGGCAATATGGGTGAAACTAAATTATTGAGAATCAAGAGCTGAAACGCAACTGCTAATTTAACAAATGTAAATGTACATACATGCTGACGTGATGAATATGATGATTAAGTGAATACATCTGAAGTGGTTTTGACGATCAGTATTTCTAAGGACATGATCGCTTAGTAAATTTTCTCAGGAATGACATAGACATAGGTAATGATTTTTACTGGCATTTTAACCCCCGAGTACTTCATGGGAAGGAGCATTTTGTCCCCAACCTTAGCCATAAGGACAGAACACTTTTCCACCCCTGGCGGATCGTTTTCCCTTAATACGAATTGCCCTCTCTATCGTATACCCCTCCCGATCGCAATGCCCTCCCGTTCACAATCCCCTCCCGTTCATATTGCCCTATTACGAATCGGCCTATGACGAATTACCCTTCCGTTCACTATGCCCTCCCATTCATATTACCCAATTACGAATCTCCCTATGACGAATTACCCTCCCGTTCACAATGCCCTCCCGTTCATATTACCCTATAACGAATCGCCGGATGACGAATTACCCTCCCGTTTATATTGTCCTCCCTATCGTATTCCCCTCCCGGTTGCGCTCCCCTCCCTGCTGTTAGCGTTAGGTTAGGTTAGGTTAGGTTAGGTGTAACTAATACCGATCTAAGATGCAACTAATACCGATCCTTGCAATTAATACCGATCTTAGGAAGGCTAACGACTGGGATGGGAATGCAACAGGAGGGGAATACGATAGGGAGGGCAGTATGAATGGGAGGGGATTACGAACGGAAAGAGTAAAATTCGTCATAGGGCGATTCGTAATAGGGAAATATGAACGGGAGGGGATTGCGAACGAGAGGGTAGCTCAGTGGCGCACGCAGGGGGGTCAAAGGGGTCAGCTGACCTCCCCCCCCCCCCGAAATTTATAAGGGGGCCCGCATCAAAAGGACTCGTATTCTGGCCCATACCTGGGAGGGGCCCGTAATGCCTGATCGTCTTGGTAATGCCTGATCGAGGCAGGGTCCCGGTGCTGGCAAAGGTGTGCTATGGGGCCCGGTCAGGACGAGGGCCCGGTCCTTGCATATTCTTGATACGGGCCCGCTCCTGGTAGGGGCCCGGTCTTGATCAGGCCCGATCGAGGCAGGGGCCCGGTGCTGTCGAGGGTGTGGTATGGGACTCTGTCAGGACGAGGGCCCGGTCACAATAGGGCCCGGTCCTTGCATATTCTTGATACGAGCCACTTTCTGGTAGGGGCCCGGTCTTGGTCAGGTCCGATCAAGGCAGGTGCCCGGTGCTGGCAAAGGCGTCATATGGGGCCCGTTCAGGACGAGGGCGCGGCTCCTAGCAAATTATTTGATACGGCCCCTTCCTGATAGGGGCCCGTTCATGGTAGGGCCTGTTCCAGGTAGGGGTCCGTTCCTGGTAGGGACCCGATCAAGACGGGGCCCGGTCCTGGCAGAGGCGTGATATGGGGTCAGGTCGAGGGCCCGGTCACAACAGGGCCCGGTCCTTGCATGTTATTGATATGGGCCCGTTCCTGGTAGGGGCCCGGTCTTGGTCCGGCCCGATCGAGACAGGAGCCCGGTGCTGGCAAAGGCGTAATATGGGGCCCAGCCAGGACGAGAGCCCGGTCACAACATGGTCCGGTCCTTGCATATTCTTGATACGGGCCCGCTCCTGGTAGAGGCCCAGTTTGGTCAGGTCCGATCGAGGCAGGGGTCCGGTGCTTACAAAGGCGTGATATGGGACCCGGTCGGCCGTCACAACAGGGCCCGGTCCTGGCAAATTCTTGATACGGTCACGTTCTGGTAACACGGGCCCGTTCCTGGTAGGGGTCCGGTCTTGATCAGGCCAGATCGAGGCAGGGGCCCGGTCAGGGGCCCAGTGCTGGCAAAGACGTGATATGGGGCCCGGTCAAAACGAAGGCCCGGTCTCAACAGGGCCCGGTCCTTGTATTTTCTTGATACGGGCCCGTTTCTGGTAGAGGTCCGGTCTTGGTCAGGTCCGATCGAGACAGGGGCCCGGTGCTGGCAAAGGCGTAATATGGGGCCCGGTCAGGACGAGGGCCCGGTCACAACAGGCCCGCTCCTTGTATTTGTTTTATACGGGCCCGTTACTGGTAGGTGCCCGATCAAGGCAGGGCCCCGGTACTGGCAGAGGCGTGATATGGGGCCCGGTCAGTTCTAGTTTCTGGCCAAAACTAGTGGCTAGAGCAAACATGAACCAAATGTATCCTTTTACATCTGAGAAATATGCGTTTTTGTTTTTCCATAGGGTTACATTGAAAAGGTCACGATTATAACTTTATCTTATGTCACCGATAAAAAAATCCGAGATATTGTAGTCTTAGAATGACCTCATGACGTGCCATGAGTTTCATGTCGCTCGATTAACCACTGTGCCGGTGGTGCTACCTAGAAGTTATTTGGTGGTCATGAAATTTTACCTGACCTAGTGACCTGACCTGACCTGGCCGGGACTCAATTTTTTGCCAAAACGTGGCTTAGATATTCTTGCAAGTTGCTGAAAGTTTCAAGTCGATATCTCGGTGCGTTTTCTGATTATGGCGGAAAAACCAAGGGGGGAGGCGAAAAAACGCCCCCGCCCCCGAGCGCCTCCAGGGTTAATTCCTATATTCCGTTCGCGAACGTAGCCTAGCGTAGTTTGTACGGGACTTTGGCGTCTAAAGGCTGGGCTTTTTAAACCTGTGGAGGACATGAATCTGGGAGATTAGAACGGAAAAAGGCCATAATTTGGCCCAATTTCTCAAATTGCCTCAATTTCCGAAGAGATAATTAATGCATGCCTAGAGAATATAAAGTCACGTGTAAACGCAGTTTCTATCTACACTACAATTTGTGCCTAAACATCTCAAACATCTATGGGCGTAGCCAAATAATATTGTAACGCTCAACTTTAAATAAAATGTTTCGCTATTTGCACATGTTACGTTTCATCGTCAATACTAGAGATGTACCTAGGGACCGATGATTTTGAGTATCCAAGCCCACCTATGACAATGGGTAGCAGATCTCCCGAAAAAAAACACCTAGTTATTACGATGTTTGAAATTGTTGAAGCGATCTGTTCCCCGTGCTTCTCTCATTTTGAACAAACTCCAGAAAGCCTGTGCGCAGCTTCCAGACAGGTATGCAGCAACTGGTTGACACCAAGCCCTGGATCCGTTGGTTATGCATTCCCAAATCATGCGCGAGACCGTCTCCACATTTGTTGCGATGCTGCATGTTGTAAAAAATCAGCCATGCATCGCGCCAACTGATCACACATACCTGCTACGAAAATACCGTATCGGTTCACCAGTCACCACTACTGCGTGTTGTCATTGACCTCATTTCGTCAACTTTCGACAGTTGGTAGTACCGCACATCAGTAGCACACGCACCTAAAATTCGCACATCAGTATCACACGCACCTAAAATTCGCACTCAGTAGCACACGCAGTCACCTTACACGACATGGACAAGATAATGATCATGTCTCAGATGCCATGCTGTAGGAGTCCGCTCAAGAACAAGTTACCGAAATCCGCGAAGCTTTCTAAAAAAACGTGTGGGGGCCCGCACACAAGGGGGCCCGCTCTTAGGGCTCTGACCCCCCCCCCCCCCCCAAATGGAATCCTGCGTGCGCCACTGGCGGTAACTTGTCATAGGGCGATTCGTAATAGAGTAATATGAACGGGAGGTCATTGTGAACGGGAGGGTAGTTTGTCATAGGGCTATTCGTTGTAGGGGAATACGATAGGGAGGGGATTGCGATCGGAAGGGGAATACGATAGGGAGGGCAATTCGTAAAAGGGGAAAATGATATGGCTTCGTGGCGTGGCGATATGTGGGACGATACTATAGGTCGTTGACGTCCTTTCTCATCGGAAGTTAATTGCAAATCACCGGAAGCTTATTGCGAACACTGTTTAGGGGAGGACGGGGAGCACCGCCCATGGGCAATACCGCCCACACTCTGATCTCGTTTAATATAAACCGTAGATGTCCAGCTGATTGTCCTCTTGGTCGGCGACACGTCAGCGTCCGGACGCGGAAGGTGAGCTCTGTCATTTAAGATATTATTTACATGATAAAACATGATTTCGTTTGCATATGACTTTGTTGTGATTTTATTGATTCATGAAATTCATCTGTGAATCGCTGAAAGAGGCTGAAACTAAAAAAAAGAAGTTTACTTACGTGTACGTAATTATTCAGGCAAGCAGAGTCACGCACACGGTGCGGCCAGTACAGCGCTGTCTTCTGATGCGTCGCTGGGTTGTTGCCATGGCAACGTGCGGGGTAGCGCCGGCCACCCTGGCGGGGTTACCCCGGGTTGCCCCGGGGTAGGCGGTGCATAAGTACAAAGCGTACTTTTGAAATTTGTAATACAGAGAGAGGCGTTCTTGCGTTAGTCGAGTGCCTTGGTTACACCGAATCATTTTGTAGCTGGACACCAGGAGAGAGCGGCTGAGCAGGGGAACACCTGCAGATCACCTGGCCAGTTCACCGGATCACACGTGGATTCATTGGAATGTCTGGTTAAATCTCGCTCGTTCGAACTTTGTTAACTATCTCAGCCGAAGATTGTGACAGCACCTGGCATTCATGAAACGTAATACGACATGAACAGTCATCAGAATAACCATATAATTGCGTGATATCCTAGGTGGACGGCATTACCCCGGGGCGGGGTTACCCCTAAAATGTAAGCTTTTTGAAAAATGCTCACAATTTTTACATCCTTTGGAATTTTGCTTATTTTTTTGTTCAAAACGGTAGCAAATTGTTCATATATTGTACTGAAATATAGAGTTCACTGAAACTACTGCTACATTCCTGCTGAGACACATGAGAGCTTAGGGGGTCGGGGTTACCCCGTCCTCCCCTATATATGTGCATTGTGCACGTGTTCCTAATGCTGTGTTAAGGGGATATTGCCACCTCCGGAGGATTTCTAAAGAGCAACTTAAATGAATGGTGGGGATCAACAATCTTGTATGCTCAAGCTCAAACTTGCTCCTGCAGCACCTAAAGCAGGGTATCGGCAAAGCATTTTGTATTTATTTCTGACTCCAAAACGTTGGTCCCAGCTGTGCTCAGTACTAGATGCATGATGGCCGCTCTCATCCAGTTTGGCTGTGGTATTGGCGCCCGCCCAAAGCCGAAGCGTACGAATTCGCCGAGACTTGACCTTGAAAAGTTTATCTGTGTTCAGGGGCGTAGGGAGGATTTCGCCCGGGGGGCAAATGGGATCAGAGGGGCCCTCGTAGCCAAGGGGGCCCACATAATTAAAACAGTACAGTATTTTGCATGTTGTAAAACAACGGCAAATAAGTTTTCGACAACGATTTTTGTTTTGGGGGGGTCAAAAATACACATTTTTTAGGAAACGAGATAGCCATTTTTAGTATTATGTAATTTCCTTTTTTCAATATTTGTTTTGCAATTTTCTTCAAAACTCGCATTAGTACGATTTTTCAAACATTTATTGTCTTAACACCAAAAATGACATGACATGACATGATTGAAACGTCATTATCTCCCAAAGCACTCTACCATTTGCATTGAAATGTTGTGATAAAACTTATAATTCATGCAGTATCAGGTACGGAAAGATTGACGTCGATTGCTATAATTGTTTTCAAGTTATTGATAAATTCTGGGAGGGGAGGCAGGTTCTGCCACCCCCAGCGGGGCGCGGGTTAATTACAATATTATCTTGAATCTTCTTCAATTCGGATTCACGAAACACAGTACGTACATGGCGATTGTGCACATGTACGATGAAGTTACAAAATCTCAACAAAATAACGAAATAACATGCCCCTTATACCTTGATTTACAGAAAGCTTTGGATACAGTTTGCTTAGCAATTGTCTTGAAAAAAATACATCGCATTGTGATACGAGGGGTATCTACAACACGATAGTCATATATTAATAAGAGGCATACAATGTCAATAATAAATGGGATTGCATCTATGAAACAAAAGATTAAAGTTGGCGTCCCACATCGTTCAATTTTAGGTCCTCTTTTATTTATTATCTATATTAACGACATCAGCAACACAACAGACATAGGTACATTGTACTTATTTGCTGATGATATACGGCAATTTGCATTCGAGCTAGATATGTTGAAGAGCTCCAAATAAAGATTAATGAATTAATTTTAAAAAATAACGAGTTGTTCGATGTAAATATATTATCACTAAATGCATCAAAGAGAAATGACCAAATATATTCAAGATCAGTGGCATGACAAGATCTTGACATAGTATTAAATGATATACCAATCACGAGAAAACATGCATTAAATACTTAGAAGTTCTTGTAGATGAAAATCGTAAATGGAATAGTCATATATATAGTGTAATATGTGTGATAAACCGTAATATAGGAGCTATCGGAATATCCAAGCATTATTTATACTCACAGCAACTTCTATTGCAGTACAATGCATTAATTCCGCCCCATCTAAATGATTGTGCAGTGATCTGGATTCTGGGGTAGGAAATATGGCACTAACAATGTTTCACCTTTAAAGGAAATAGTTCACCTTCAACATTAGTTTTAAACTGAGATAGCAGTTTTGTAGCCCGTGTTGGAAACCCCCTATCTGCAAGTTTCCTTGACTGAAAAGACTCTCCAGCCGAATATATTTGATTTTTTGGCGAAGGAATGCGGTGCTGGTAAAAAAAATGTGGTGCTGGATCTAGCCCGGGCAGAGGCTATACCATCATCCAATCAGCTTGCAGCTGGTGCTAGCAAGCGAGCCGCCGGCCGCCGGTTGGCACATCTCTAATGCGAGACTATCCTTACGCGACTACTTTCGAATCTGATTGGCTGAACCATTTTTTTTTTTAATTCGCGTGACGTCAGGACTCTGACTCAGAGAGTATGCATATAGTTTTGATAAACAATAATAATTTACGGCCTTCTGCCCTGAATCGGCGCGATATAAGGTCATTTTTGACAATATAAAAATAAATCGTATTAAAAATATAATCAAATCGTGTTTGGGAAGAAAAAAATCCAAGGTGAACTATTTCCTTTAACATGAGGTTTTGAACTGAGATAGCAGATTTGTAGAGCAGATCGAAAAATGGGTTGTGTAAAAGAGTTACTACCCTATTACCCTACGTTAAAGGGAGATAATTACCTTTTTCCACAAAAATGGAGTTAGCACCTGAAATCGATAGACGAGACCAAAATATATTGTAAATTCATCACATTTTGCATATAACAATTCCTACCGCGAGATATTTCAATTCATAGTTGATAAGCGCTCCACGCTTATAATCAGCAAGCACTCGGTAACGACATCAGTAAATTAGCCTCCCTACGCATTGTTATTTATCATGAAGGTATGCAATATGTTTCCTGCATTCTATCTTTTGCGAATATGTGCCAAACTTTTATGAACAATCAACAATCATTTAAAAAAGTGCATTGAAATCGGCAGTTTAGGTTGGCCCCCCATGGCAACCTATTTAGTGTCGGCGATTTGTTTATAAGTGCCCATTCAACAACGTTGAACAGATTGACACAAAAGCGCCAGATGTTGCGCTTTCCAATAGTGTAGGGAAAATACCGATCATAAATTTTCCCAAACTTCCAACTTTGAATTAGGGAATAATTGTATTTAATTCTTAAATTTAGATCACATCATTTTAATACCATAACGGTAGCCAAAGAAAGTGTTGCTAACAAAATCAAAAGGTCATTATCTCCCTTTAAAGGAATGTTTCACCTTTCTGAAAGTTGTCAAATATACGCTGGTTGTAGTCGAAAATATGAAGTCAGTGCTGCTGAAAACGATGGTGATATTTTCTCTCTCTCGAAAAGTCGCTTAACTTTATATAAATTAAGGTTTTAAATTTGGAATGATGACGTCATTATTGAGCTATATACCGCCGCTGATTGGCTGACAGGGTGGGATTGCCTAACAAAGTGGCTGTCAGCCAATCAGCCGGGGCACGAAACTTCGCTGCCGGAGGTAGGTACACTCTCTGGCACGTAGTCTCTGATCACGACGCCTCGCTAATATCCGCTCAACCGCCGGGCGGCGCGGCGTCCCCTTGTCAGAGACTGTACTTGGCGTCAGGCGGAGCCAGAACGCCAGCTGCTGTCGTACGATTTCTCGTGAAATACAAAGAGAAACTTACTTCTTTTTCCTCATATATCCATCAGTTGTCCAAACCAAAGTCACATTCGCAGTTTTGAGCTCAATGCACCGTATGGTTGAATTTCAAGACAACTTGCATTCAACTTTCACTTATTCCCTTTAAAGGAAATAGTTCACCTTCGGAAATTTATCAGAACAGGATTTTATTATATTTTTGAATACAGTTTCTTTTTTTCTTTTCAAAAATGGTCCTACATCGCGCCAATTCAGGACAGAAGGTCGTAAATTATTAAGTTTATGGTGTGCGTTATTCGTCTGCGCATGCTCCATGCAGTGCTGGCACTTTCAGATGGTACGGTATATCATATATGCACCGCATTTCTTCGCCAAAAAGTCAAATATCTTCGGCTGGAGAGTCTTTTCAGACAAGAACAGTTGCAGATAGGGATTTCTCAACACGGGCTACAAAACTGCTAATTCAGTTAAAAACCCCATGTTGAAGGTGAACTATTTCCTTTAAGTTTTTTAATTTGGGATGATGACGTCATTATTGAGCTATAGACCGCCGCTAATTGGCTGACAAAGTGGCTGTCAGTCAATCAGCGGCGGCACTAGCCTAGACTCCATTTTGCAACTTATAAATTAAATTGCTTTAAAACGGCTAAGTTTGGGGGGAAATGGCCTTAGTATTTTCGACATTGCAATAACGGTCAAAGATAATGGCTATATCAGTTCAAAACCAATATAAAGGCGAAACCAAGGCCTTATGACAAGACAATCATTCCGGCAAAAAACAGGGTCTCAAGTCTCTGATTGGTCGATGGTTGTGACGTCAACGGTACATAACGTTTGCTAGCCGGCATGATCAGCGTGCTAAATCCCATTGGGATTCCCCTTCTAACTCAAAAACTAAAAAGGCTAGCAAGACGCAGAAAACAGTATTAGAAAGCTCTCTGCAAGGCCATTCGAAGTTACTTCAGGTGTTGTTTAACTCAGGTCAATATTGAGGTCACCAGAGGTCATCAAAGATTACATTTTCCAAGTGAAGGACTTTGCTCTAGAAACCCCCAAATATCTCGGGAACTATGACACCTAGTAAGAAACCGAAAAAAGCTATCGAAAGCTCATTAAAAATAAAATCGACATAACTGTACTTAAATTTAAGCTCTGGTCAAAAGTTAAGGCCCCAGAGGTCACGAAAAGTCACGAGAACATTTTTTCCCAAAACGTTTTGTAGAAATAACTTTTTATTGGTTAGACATATAGCAGTAATTTTAACACCATCGTGTTTGTCTTGTAAAGGCACTTCGAAACAAAATATTAATGGTGACCTGGCTAGGTCAACTTCAAAGTTTTACTTCAGGTCAAGGTCATTTAGTGACCCAGGTAGGCCACGTTGCAAATGGGGCGACGTGACTCGACGCGACAAACACAGTGGTATCATTTGCTTGTCTCTATCTGTATTCTATCAAGAGTTATTAGCAAAAAGGTCCTGGTGACCTGAGATGACCTCAGCCGAACAACTTGCAGAACTCACTGAGCAACAATTGCATCTGGGTCATCCAAAATGAGTTAAAATAGCATGATTCTGAAATCATTTGCCTGATCCAATGCATATTCTCTGAAAAGTAAATATTTGTATATGTTCCCATTGACTTATAATAGGGCGGTCACGAAATTGGCCTGACCTCAGGGGCGGATCCAGGGGGTGGCCGCAGCGGTCGCCCCCCCCCCCCCCCCCCCAGAAGGGCGCCCCACGGGTTGTCTGTCGCCGGGCGCCGCCAGGCTCGGCGACAGACCGCCAGGCGCCCTTTCGGCCATTGACGGCGCCCTTCCGGCCATTGACGGCGCCCTTCCGGCCAGTGACGGCGCCCTTTCGGTCAGTGACGGCGCCCTTTCTTTCAAAGGCGCCCCTAGATTTTTGGAAGGCGCCCCTAAATTGGCCTGCGGCCACCCCTCCTAAAATATCCTGAATCCGCCCTTGCCTGACCTTAGGGCTTAGGTCACCGATACAAAACAAAATCCGAAATAAACGAATTGTAGGTACTTATGGCCTTATGAAATACTGCAAGTTTCAAATTTCTCTGACAAACACTGGCTTTGGCACGACCACAAACATTTTTGAGGTAAGGTCATTTGACGTGACCTGGTGACCTGACTTAAGACGATCTGAAGTTAAAATTTTCACACAATGTGGGTAATTGATGCACACATGGCCGTACCAAATTTGGCGGCGCTGCGCGACGCTGTTTTCTCGCTATTCTCGAAAAATATCAGGAGTGGTCAAAGTGACGCCCCCACCAGATCTCCTCGGATTTAGGCCACTATATTTTGCTGGGCCTCTAAATGGTCGCAAAAAAACGTCGGACAGGTCCATGTTGAAGTCTCAGGCCTTCCGAGGGCCCCTCAGGGCTACCGAGGGCCCTCGTCAGGCCGACTGAGGGCTTTCCCCTCAGGCTGGATGCACCTCGGGGACCTGTCAACTTCTTGAAGGCCCTCTTACACATTTATTGAGGAGGGGCAAAATAATATATTTGCCCCCCTTCCCAACTTCTTGAGTGTGTGGGGGGACTGCCCCCCCCCCCCTCTTCTGCCGCCACTGTGTGAAGGTGATTGGACGCTGGTGGAACGGCAATCGAACGGAGTCATTTTGACCACCCCTGAGGTTTTTCGAGAATAGCGCGAAAACGGCGGCGCGCAGCGTCGCCAAATTTGGCACGGCTATTTGGGCATCAATTAACCACATTGTGTGAAAGTCTTAACTTCAGGTCGTCTCGAGTCAGGTCACGTCAAGTGACCTTACCTCCAAAAATGTTTGTGATCGTGCCAAAGTCCGATATTTGTCCGATGTTGTCCGATAAATATGAAACTTGCAGGGTTGCATATGGTCATGAGTACCTACAATTAGTTTATCTCGGATTTGTGTTTGTATTGGTGACCTAAGGTCATGTCAATTAATTTCGTGACCTCCCCATTGTATGTCAATGAGAAAATATACAGATGCTTCCATTTCAGATAATATGCATTGGATCAGACAATTTTTTTTTCAGAATCATGTTATTTTAGCTAATTTTTGATGACCCAGGTGCAATTGTTGCTCAGGGACCTCTGCACGGTCGGCTGAGGTCATATCAGGTCACCAGGACTTGTTTGCTAATAACTCTTGATAGAACAAAGATGGAGACGTGCAAATGATACCACTTTGTTTGTCGCGTCGAGTCACGGTGCCTCATATGCAACATGACCTACCTGCGTCATTAAATGACATTGACCTGAGGTCAAATTTTGAAGTTGACCTAACCAGGTCACCATTCATATTTTGTTCGAAGTGCCTTTACAAGACAAACACAATGGTGTTAACATTACTGCTATATGTCTAACCAATACAAAGTTATTTATACAAAACGTTTTGGAAAAAATGTCCTCGTGACCATTCGTGACCTCTGGGGCCTAAACTATTGACCTGAGCTTAAATTTAAGTACAGTTATGTCGATTTTAATTTGCATGAGCTTTCGATTGATTTTCTTCTGTTTCTTTCTAGGTTTCATAGTTCCCGACATATTTGGGGGTTTCTAAAGCAAAGTCCCTTCACTTGAAAAATGTTACCTTTGATGACTACTGGTGACCTCAATTTTGACCTGAGTCAAATAATACCCGAAGTAACTTCAAATGGTCTTGTAGTGAGCTTTCGAATACTGTTTTCAACGTCTTGCAAGTCTTTTTTAGTTTTTTGAGTTAGAGGGGGGATCCCAATGGGATTTTGCACGCTGATCATGCCGGCTAGCAAAAGTTATTTACCATTGACGTCACGGCCAATCAGAGGCTGGTATTGGATGGGACCTTCCCGCGTAATGCTGAAGGTGCCGGAGTGAGCCCCCTGGGCGAAACATTCTCTTTCAAAAGCCTTTGATACTGCGGAAACGAGCGATTTGTCCGCCCCTGTAGCTCAGTGGGAGAGAGCTGGGCTTCTGACCTTTCCTGGTAGTGGCAGCCCGAGTTCGAGTCAAAGTCAAAGCCTACATTGTGAAAGCCTTGTACTCCTCTCAGACGTTACTAGCATACACTGAAAAACAATGATAAATTGCACTGGTCTTCCTTCGAGAGCCTCACCGGCGCTCGACCGGCAGACCACCTCTGTCACCACAGGAGCCGCTAAAGGCCAGCAGAGAGCCCTCTACAGATCGGCAGGGGCCTCTAAAGCCCGGCAGATGGCCATCTGCAGATCGGCAGGGCCCTATAAAGGCCGGCAGAGGGCCATCTACACTCACTCTACAGATCGGCAGGGCCCTCTAAAGGCCAGCAGAGGGTCCTCTACAGATTGGCTGGGACACTGCAGATCGACAGGACCCCTAAAGACTGGAAGAGGGCCTCTACATATCGGCAGGGCCCTCTAAATGCCGGCTGGGGGCCCACTGCAGATCGACAGGGCCCTTTAAAAGCTGGTAGAGGGCCTTATCCACACTGGCTTGGGCCCCTTTCTACGTATTTACATATACATGCCTTTAACAAACAAGAAAGTGCTGTTATTGATTCGGGTTACGATTTTTTTTTGGTTCCTGGGCGTTCTTTTATGCGACGTACGGCATTTTGCGGGCGCCTGACACCATCCAAAACACTGGGGCCTTCGGCCCCAGGGAGCCCTCGCTCGGTCGCCAGAGGGGCCCGCCTGGCATCCAGGGAGAGGGGAAGGGGGGGGGGGGGGGGGCATGGCCCCCTTCCCCCCCCCCCCCTTGCCTACGCCCTTGTCTGTGTTATAAGGTATTGGTCACAAATCTCCTACGGCCCCAAAGTCGAGCCATAGCCATTCTTGCTGTTTTATTCATGTTTTATTATGAAAGAGGCTATGGTTGTTGAAAAATGAAAATATAATTAACTGTATACACATTTTAATTTTAAAGTGCACTGACACTGGTGCACTGGTGCACTGGTGATGTTGAGTTTGCAATATTCAAAAGCAAATCATCGTCCGCAAAGAAGTGATTCTAAATAGTGATGAGGCGACTCCAATTTTACGAATGTGTGCCAATCATTAGTGGTGCAAATTTATTTTTTATCTAATGGGGGGAGTTTCGGGAGCTAAATTTTGCAGGTGACATCGGACACGCTTATCCCTATTCCCTGCGGGCGGCCACAATTACGTTAACTTGCGGGGGAGGGGTCAGATTCTGTCCCCCCCCCCCCAGAGATCTCGAGAACCGCTGGGTCGATTTCGATGGGGAAAGCGCCATTCGATTGGTCATGACAAGATCACTCTTATAAGGCCCGAAATTGATTTTTTGTTCAAAAATGGGGCCAAGGGGCAAAAAAAAGTTTTTTTTTTGAAAGGTCATTGCGGCCATGTGGTTTGGCTGATTTGCATGCCCCAAACGTTTTTGAGCTTCAAATGTATTGGTCTTTAATATTTTAAAAGACAAAAAAAAACATAGGCGTATTCAGGGAATGTAAAATAGGGGGATTTTCTGAAAAAAATGTGTGCTGTTCGTGATTGTTTGGGACGACATGAACGTCACATGTGGGAATTATATGCTGAAATTTGTTAAATTTGATATATTGCGCATAGGCGGATCCAGGAAAACAACTTGGGGGCACCATGCGAGTAACGCTTTTATCATCTTACTAATTTGAAGTTGGACCTAATTTGATGGTGGGTATCGCCTCCCATTTTGTTATGCTGAGTGCGCCTCTGCCCCACAAATTTGTACAATCCCAGTATCTATGATGCATATTGCATTGAAATTGTATCTGACGCATTTATTGCACTGCAAACCACGAAGAAAGTATGCGCCGCACAACCGCATTCGTAACACCCTCCCCAAAACAGGAGCCTGGCACCGCCTCTGCTGGCCCGATTTGTTCAAAATTTTGACACAACACGCGCCATTCAAAGTTAGGAAAAGTCACAAAGTTTTAAGACGCTAGGCCTAACGGTTTAGAAGCGGCAAGTGAAGAACTACCGGGTGGGCAGAATCTGCCCCCGCAGGGAATAGGGTCAATCTACCGATACACACCAACAACTCCATGTTGGCCTGCGAGGTGGCAATATCCCTTTAAATTTCAGCTTCAAGGTTCTTACTTATGCAAGAAGACCAATTTTCGTAACCGACTGATAATTACTTGGACGCGGGAGGAATTTCTGAAAGAAAGACGAATGAAAGAATGACGTAACAAAGTAATGAGTGACACAAGGAACCTCTCGCAATGATTGTTATATACATTAATGGTAAGCCCATGAGTTTAATTGTACGGCATATGAGACAGTCCAGTAATTGAAACAAGCCACGGTCATAGCTCTGAAAGCAAATACTAAACAAACGTGTCTCACCAGGTAGACTGAATTCCACGACGGTGTAATCCTGCTCCAAAACAAAGCAACACTGCACAGCAAGTCGCAACTTCGTCAAATGTTGAGACCGCTTGCAGTGGCACCGGCTAAAACACCCACCTTATTCATCCTACATTGTTGTTATTCGATGTTTGATCCTAGCGAGGTTTGATCTTGTTCGATGTTTAATCCTGGTGCCCAGCGAGTAAGTCGAGCCCAGCGAGAAAGTCGAGTCTCAAGGGCCGCGTGTTGGCAAGCGAGTGAGGAACTAAAGGAAAACACAAATTGGCTGTGGGGCGCGTGACCATGTTTGGAGTCAGCGGCGGGATCAAAGTTCTTGAGAAAAGATGGCAGAAGGGCGTTGAAGTCACTAGGGTGAAAATGTGGATTAAAAGGAATGTTTCACCTTTCTGAAAGTTGTCAAATATACGCTGGTTGTAGTCGAAAATATGAAGTAAGTACTGCTGAAAACGATGGTGATATGTTTCCTCTCCAAAAGTCACTTAACTTTCTGCAAGTTAAGTTGTTAAATTTGGGATAATGACGTCATTATTGAGCTATAGAGAAAACCTTTAGTGTGGGGCCTCTGCACGTGCGCACGTGCGCACCCCTATTCTATATCGCAGGAATGGCTGAGCCGATTGTGTTCAAATTTTGTGTGTGTTTAGGGACCTCTCAGCCGCCACTTTCCCACAAGTCAGGGGTGGGGTGCCTCTGCACGTGGGCACGTGTTCACCCCGGTGACGGCACCCCTCTCCGGCCCGTGACGGCGCCCCTCCGGCTAGTGACGGCGCCCCTCCGGCCAGTGACAGCGCCCCTCCAGCTAGTGACCCTGCTCCATACCCTCCGACCAGTGACGGTGCCCCTCCGACCAGTGACGGCGCCCCTCCGGCCAGTGTAGGCGCCCCTCTGGCCAGTGGCAGCGTCCCTCCGGCCAGTGGCCACGCCCCTCCGGCTAGTGACCACGCCCATCCGGCGAGTGACAGCGCCCATCCGACCATTGATGGCGCCCCTTCGGTCAGTGGCCGCGCCCCTCCGGCGAATGACGGCGCCCCTCCGGGCTCCGACCAGTGACGGCGCCCCTCCGGACAGTGACGGCGCCTCTCCCGCCAGTGACGGCGCCTCTCCCGCCAGTGTCCACGCCCCCTCCGGAGAGTGACGGCGTCCCTCCGACTAGTGACTGCCCCTCTCCGGACCGTGACGGCGCCCCTCCGGCCAGTGAAGGCGCCCCTCCGGCCAGTGAAGGCGCCCCTCCGGCTAGTGACGGTGCCCCTCCGGCCAGTAACGGCGTCCCTCCGGATAGTGACAGCGCCCCTCCGACCAGTGGCGGCGCCCCTCCGGTCAGTGACGGCGCCCGTCCGGCGAGTAACGGCGCCCCTCCGACTAGTGGCTGCCCCTCTCCGCCCGTGACGGCGCCCCTGGCCAGTGACGGCGCCCCTCCGACTAGTGACGGGGGGGGGGCGCCTCTCCTTCCGCACGGTACGGACGGAGAGGTGCCCCCCCCCCTCCCCCTCCCCTGCAAGATGTTCGCCAATATTGATGGCGCCCCTGTCGATCGGGTGGCACCCCCCAGGTCTCAAGGCAATGACCTGGTCCTTTGTGAATTTCTGCGCACGCCACTGAAGACACTCCTGGGAATCGGACAATTAGCACTCCTAGAAGTAAATGGCGACTTAGGAACAGGATAGGCGCCACTAGAAGCAAATGCCGCCCCCATGGAGCAAAACAGGCACCCTACCAGACAATAAGCAAATGCCGCCCCTCACGGGGTAAAACAGGCGCCCTCTAAATTGGACAAATGCTCATTGCCCATAAGCAGCTAATGCCGCCCTATATTGTTTTGCCTGTATCAGCGCTTTATTTAAACGTTTGTTCTTACTTTTACTGGCGCTTTTAATCGCTTTGTATGTAATTATTGTATGCTGCTGTGTTTACTATACAGTATAGTTTTGTGTTTTCTCTTATTGTACCATGTGCATTAATGTAATTTGTGAATGTTTTAATTTATTGCTGCATGACTTCAACCGTAAGTGCCTGCCCCTGTGGTTGTTTATTCAATAAACAAAATACAAATACAAATACACGTAGACAAAAATGGGGGTTATTTTTTTCCCATTTCAACCAACCCCCAACTAAAAAATTATCGACGACGCCCCTGCGAGTTGGTATGAGATAAACGTTATATTATTTATATGTGTATATGCTACGGAATATCGCGTTTTTGTGGGGGGTTTTCTCCCCGAAAAAAAAAATATTTTAAGCTCGAATACTAAAATAGGGGGAACGGCCCAAATCCGCGGATGAAAAATTGGGTACTTTTTTACACACAAAAAAAAATGACCCTCCCCCCACACACACACACACATACATACACACACACACACACACACACACACACACACCCGCACCCGCACCCGCACCCGCACCCGCACCCGCACCCGCACCCGCACCCGCACCCGCACCCGCACCCGCACCCGCACACGCACACGCACACGCACACGCACACGCACACGCACACGCACACGCACACGCACACGCACACGCACACGCACACGCACACGCACACGCACACGCACACGCACACACACACACACACACACACACACACACACACACACACACACACACACACACACACACACACACACACACACACACACACACACACACGGAGGGATCCGCCAGTAGTCTCATATTGATTATTGGGATGCAGGCATTATTTTTGCAGTACTACAGTAGATTACAGGTACATACATACATGCACTACATCTAAAAAATGACACATTTGTGATATTGTGAGTTTTTTTGCGATGCCCCCCCCCCCCCCCCTCCCCAAACACCAATTTGTCCGTACCACTTTTTTGGATGTGGTTGCGCCCCTGCTCTCAGCCGCCACTTTCCCACAAGTCAGGGGTAGGGTGCTTGGTAATAACATGCTGGTGAGCAGGTAATTGTATATTGATAAAGCTGAGTACAATTATGTTTCTTTTGGTTGAATTTTCCACTCCTTATGCTTATTTTTAGCCAGAATTTTCCACTCTTCACCCCAGCTCCAAAGCAACCCTAGGACCCTGTCATAGGTAGGCCTAACAAGTGCAAGTAAGAGTGATAGGAATCAGAACCTTCAATTTGCTCATAAATTAAGGCCAGGGTGATACAAAGTGGAGAGGCATATCAGTTTAGGTCATTTTTTTTTAATATTGCCCCACCACCAATCGCACCCACCATCAATCGTGAATCGCACCCAACAAACCCCATTCGGGGAACACATGAGTCACTGCCACCCTAATGAGTCAGAGCCTCGGCTATCCATCGCTATACTCCGTCGATGTAAAGACGCTGGAGACTGGAAGATAGCCGAGGCTCTGGCCATTCGAGACAGGCAGCCCAAACTAAATAGTCAGTTTGATACCTGGCAGCTGTTAGGACCTTGAAGTGTGTTCCTGGGGCTGGCGGTGTGACAATCTGTGGCTCCTTTGTATCGCCTAGCATAGCACTAGCATGTTAGTGCTAAAGTTGATACTCATATACTGTTTGTAAATGGCTGTAAATATGTGAGTGATGCAGCTGTGTAATTCGTTTGGATGGCCTTTGCTCGTGTTGAGGTGGAGGGGTTCGGTTTAATGCAGGGAGAGATTTACTGGTGTTTCACCATTGCGGTTTCATCAATTATGATGAAGCCGCAATGGTGAAGTGTTAGTTTGTATCTACCTTTGTAATTTTCGAATTTGTCTGCTTTCGAAAATGAAGCGTGAGCAAAGGCTATATAAACAATAATTATAAAGTGTGGACAATTTTCTTTTGGCGGCTTTGTATAAATAAGGGTCACGTGTCATATCGGATGGTTGGAAAACTGTGTTTGAATTGTGTTAACTCTGATGAAGCCGCAATGGTGAAATATTAGTTAATATATCTCTCTTTGTAATTTTCGAATTTATCTACTTTACCATGAACAAAGACTATATAAACACGATTTATAAAACAAATATAGATCCAATTTCCAATACCACAGAACCCAAAACTTGCAAAAACATTAAGCAAAGCACAAATATTGGAAAACAGAGGAGATCCAAACAAATGCCAATGCGACAACAAAGGCAAGCTACATGCGCAGGTTTTGGCATAGCTGCGCCATATCTGTCTCTTTTATTATTACTAAAGTGATGCCGTTTGGTTTTCGCCTAATTTGTTTGCCTTGTGGGAAATATCAGAGTAATAGAACAACGGGTAGAACAGTATGAAATGTAACGCCCAAATGAAATAGACAAGATATAATTTTTCTGGGAATTGTGTTGTCCATTATAAATTAAAGGTATTGTTTGCTATCAATAACTTATATTTGCATAGACTAAATCTGTATTGAATTCAACTCCAGCAAATACACGAAATAGTAGTCGAAGTAGTGTATATTTCAGTACCTGTAGTAGCATTTGGAAGCGGTCATTATTAATACCCTACGAAGTAGTAGTCGAAGTAGTGTATATTCCAGTACCAGAAGTAGTATTTGGAAGCGGACAGCGGTCGTTCCGACGTTTTTTAACCCCCCAAGCCTATTTAACCCCTTTACGCCCAGAATATCAAAAAATGGTAATTAAAACGTTGTAGCCTAGGCTTGTAGCTATCTGGTTCCGAAGTCGGATTTCAAATATATACCATAGGTTATGAGCAAGACTCGTCTGAAAATCATCGATTTAACATGGGAACCCTATGGTGTAGTAGGGGTTTTAACGCCCAAACGCCCGAGTGCTGTCAACCGTTACTGGTGGGGCTGGGAAATATGTGATATGTATTTTTACATCCCCTGACCTCAGCTGTAATCAGGGGCGCAGACAGGATTTTGCGACGGGGGTGGCTAACCGAAGTGGGCCCCTTAGCATTGGCTGATGGGCCCCCTAAAACAAATTATGGACTTGAGATGCTCGCTTTCTGAGGCTAAATTGGGCTTTATCAGGCCTGAAATGGGCTCTTTCTGAGTCCACGATGGGACCCTTTCCGACCGAGATGGTCCCCTCTGAGCCGCGACAGGGGACAAGTGGCGGATCCAAGAGGGGGGAGGTCATGACCCTCCCCACCTTGGGCCATGGGGGCACCACCGCGCCGGGGCACCAGGGGCACCACCACAATTAAAACAAAAAAAAAATCCCGCGCCGCTACGCCGGCGCAAATAATTCAGTGTTCTTTGAACCAAGGACACCACCGTGCCGTGGGGGCAACCACCGCACCTTGGGGGCACCACCGCGCCGGGGCACCAGGGGCAACAGGGGCACCACCGCGGCGTCGGTGTACCAGGGGCACCACCGCGCCGGTGAACCAAGGGCACCACCGCGCCGGTGTGCCAGGGGCACCATCGTGACGGTAGGCGGCACTGTGGGGCGAGGGAAACTCCGAAACACCGGGGCACTGTGCCTCCTTGAATCAAGGAGGGAAAACAATGGTCTGGTGCCGCCATGAAATCACAAGCATTGGTCGCTGGAAGAAAACAAATCGCGAAATGATCCTAAATTAAAATTGCTAAATTATGCCAAAAAATGTCCCTTCATGCCTCCCGTCCCTTGGCTATGAAGGGGCACCAACGTGCCTTTATACCAGAGGCAACAACGTATCGGACTCGAGGGGCCCTGAGGGCCCCAATTTGGCTGATACATATAGATTATAGAACCTTTCGATTTTTTAGGACCTAGTTATCTAAGAAGAAACAAATCGCGAAATGATCCTAAATAAAATCGCGAAATGATCCTAAATTAAAATTGCTAAATATGCAAAAATGTCCCTTCATTGCTTCCCGTCCCCAATTACAGTCAATTACAAATGCTTTAGCCCCCGACAAACACAAAATGAAGCAAAAAATTCCGCGCCGCCAATCAGTGTTCTTTTCCAGTACAAAAGGGTCTAATATAGACTACACACTAGGCGGCCGCAGGGGGGGGATGCAACTTGTCTTTTGACACCACCTTTTGCTCCAGGCATATTTCCTCGTTTTGACCCCTGCTGCTGGTTCCAATAGCAAAACTTTAGTTCTCCAACCCGCTCAAAACCTTTAAAAAAACGCAATAAGTAGTTATCGCATGCATAAGATTTACTGCTCGTAAAAAACGGCTTCCCCCCTCCCTGGGTCACAAAACTCGAATTCTCTCTTGGTCAATTCTTCATCGGCCGTCGGTCAATTATTCATCGGCCGTCTGGGTCGCTTTTGACTGTACAAATAATATATTTTAACACCATCCGCGGCACTTTAAATGATAGAAAGGGTACGACTGATATTGCAAAATACCTATAGCCAACGTTGTCAATACAAAAAAAAAAATGTTTGAAATATGGGCACCCTCAAAATATAGTGGACCAAATCCGTTGAGTTTTCAGATTTGGTTATAGGTAGGGGCGCCACTGCAATTGATGACCCCCCCCCCCCTTGAAGATTTTCTGGATCCGCCCCCGACGGGTGCTTTAGCCCCCGTACTATTTACCCACTCCCCCGCTCAAACAACTTTCGCTCACACGGCGCTCTCATGTGCGAGTATGGCTCCCTTTTTTCGAAATTTGTAGCGAAATTCGAAACACGAAACCAAACTAGAAACCTAGATCCCCAGCACCGGTTGAACCTGAGCAGAGACGTAGCCAAGGGGGGGGGGGCACGGGGTCATTCCCCCCCCCCCCCCCCCCCCCCCCCCCCCCCTTCCTTCCTTCCCCCCTCATCCCCTGAGCAAACAAATGTATAATAGATAAAATGCGACCTGCTGACGACCCGATCCCCCCTCCCCCTGGCTGAGGAGCAAAATTTGATTCCACTACTGACGCCCCCCCCCCCCCCCTCCTGATACAAATTATGGATACGTGCCTGAACCTGAGTTGAGCCCCCCCCCCCCCCCAACTGATTTTGCGAAACTACGCCCCTGACCCGCAATGCACTAACAACTAACTAACGCGTGCTGTCAGTCTGCGACAGGATCATACCACAGCGGCCGAGCACACGCACAGAGACAGAAGTAATCAAGCGGAGCTGTAAAGTTTAACAACTCACACTCAGCCATCTGCGTCGGGGATTGTTTTAGTACACACGGCCGCGCTGCCGGCACGTGTGGGGCTGGACGTCACCATGCTATTACCGCGCGAACACGCTCACACATTTCACACGTTTACAACCTTTCATACATTCTACGCGATTCCGTTTACCACCCGACGAACGGCCAACACTTTGCCGTTTCTCGAACATGCACAGTGAACACACTACACCGTAGGCCTGGTCGGCCCACATCACCACTGACGTCCATCAGTGTATGGCTGCCGGCCCATGACGGCCCATGCAAGAGCAACTTTCGCGGACCGGGCCAGGCGCTCCCAAGCACCGCCGGTGAGGTGACGCCGTCGGGAGGAGCGAACCACTCGGTGCCGCGCTGTGGCAGCACATCGCGGCCTGCCGCTGATCCCAGAGACGGATCGAGTCCTGAGAGTCGTCCTGCTCGTCGGTCTGCACCAGGCTGTTTGAGGTCACCTCGACCGCCTGCGTGTCAGCGGCGGCGGCGGTGGCGCTGCAGTGCCGCTGCACGGGGTGCTGCTCCTTCTTCTGCAGCAGACTCGGGTCCCAGCCCAGCCGACTCGGGTGGCCGGCCCGGTCGCAAATTCCCGAAGTATAATGATCATTCGCACTCGGAATTAGAGATGACGTCATAGCTGCTGGGAGAGTCCATTATACCACCGGGGAAGGTAGGCACCTCCCTAAATGGGATGCTGTGCCGCGACAATAATCGAAGCGATCGCTGTGTGATGCGCTTAGCCTCGATGCGCACCATTTGAAACATTATAGATTATTATCGTTACGGCGCGGTCTTCAGGCAGAAGTGTATTTTGATCTCCGTTTACATGTTGTCAGATCGGTATGAAAACAGTAGGTAGGTACCTATATTCGGCGTCTGTATGATATTATGTTGCTTTGTTCATACTTGAAAACAGGCGGGCGACCAAAATAGCAAATGTTAGACAATTATGCCCTGAATATTTCGATAATACGTATTTATATCGATCACACAGTGGCGGATCCAGGGGGGGCCGTAGGGGCTGAAGCCCCCTGCCTTAGAAAACGGCGCCCTCGGGCATCACGGCGCCGGGGATGCCCGAGGGGCGCCGTTTTTTGTGCCCGAGGGCGCCGCGGCGCCATTTTTGTATAGGATTTGCCGGCGCCGAAGGCGCCGTAGCGTTTTCGGGAGGCCGCCAGGGCGCCCTTTGCGTCTACCAACAGCATCGTAGCACTCTTGGAAGGCACCCTGGCACCCTCAGAAGACATCTTGCCGCCCTCACAACGCATTATGCCGCCCTCGGAAGGTACATCGCCGCCCTCGGAAGGCATTATGCCGCCCTCGGAAGGCACCATGCCGCCCCCCGTCACCGAGGAAATATGCGCCCTCAGGCCTGAAGCCCCTGCCTTAGAAAATCCTGGATCCGCCCCTGCGATCACATACGTAAGATTAGAAGGTAAGGCCGTTTAATTTTAAATACAGGGTAGGTACGTGATCGGCAATACACACCATGGTATGGGGATTTTCCGGTTTTCATTCGATACATACGTAATTTTCCACCCAGAGATTCCAGGAAACGAGCACGGAGCAAGTCAGTTCAGTTGACATGTGCGACAACTGTCTGTTGAGAAAGCAGAAAACGCGTTTATATTTCAACCTCGGTTTTCTATTACCTGTCGAGGCGCGCCAACAGAAGTTAATAGCAACTTTGAAAGACATGTATTTTTCACGCACTACATTTGAACCCTCCACCATGCACAGTACACACGATATCGTACATGACAGGGTATGTAGGGAGACTGTGACGTCACATCCTAGTGAATTCGACCAATCAAATGAATTGGTGCGAATGGTCGCTATACTTCGGGAATTTGCGGCCCGGTCGCTTCCGCAGCTATTTAGCGCCCGGCTCGCTGCTCCGCGTCCGTGGTGACGTCATCGTCGGCGCGCCCGCTTCCGGTCTGGGCGGGCGGCGGCCGGCCCGGCTCGGCCGGTGACAGCAGCGCATGCCAGCAGCACCTGGTTGCACGGCTCGGCAGCCGTGGTGCCGACGTGCTTCTCGTCTGTCGACCCTGGCGTGCTGTTCGTCGCAGAACGGCGTGGGAACACAAGTTTTCCACCGTGAAGGAGAGCGTGGTGTCTCCTCCCGCAATTTTCGGTCCCGCACACCGCACCCACCACACGGCCACCCGGCGCTCACGTGAAAAACGTGCCAGGCAGTTAAAGCAGAGCCCTGTTTTACCGGCGTAACAACGGCTCGGCTCGTCCACAGCCTCAGTGCCGTGAACATATCACAGCACTGGATGTCGTGCTCCTGTCCACACATGAGGCACGCGTCGCGACTCGCAGCTGACGGCTTTATGGTCCCGGCGTCCGCTGACTTTATGGCCGTACCGCGGGCCGCGGGCGCCCTCGCGGTGGTAAACACGTGCCTCGGGCTGCGGCCTGCCCTCGTGAGGATTAACCTCGACCTTGGGCGCCTGCCTGAGGTCTGACCTGGCTCACCGCGACCCGGACCGGCTGCGACGTGACGACGTAGCCAGCCGTCGAGGTCCACGAGTGGGGCGAGCGATGCTGTGTTGCACCACGTGCTCGCCCCACTGTCCACGCCAGGTTGGTAGGGAGCTTCCCGGCCACCGCCAGTCACGTTACTGGCAGCGGCGAAGTCCGCCTCGTAGTGGAGGAACTGCAGTACGCTCACCTGCGGCGCGTAGGTCTCGAGAGTTCAGTGAGAGCCTGGAGATCGCCGTCCCTCACTAGGTCGTGGCCGTCAGCAGCTTCATACCCCGCACTGCCTCCTGGCCGGCCCGGTCAGGTGGGACTGCAGGTATGTCAATCGTTCGATGTCTGTAATGTCTTTCCTGCCGTGCACCAACGCTCTGATCAGCGCGATCCATCGGCGGCCATTCGAGCGCCGACACAACTAAACTTCTCCAGTGTTATTATCGGCAACTGAGGAGCGGCCGGCGCGATCCATCGCGGCCATTCGAGCGCCGACCCACTGAATTCTCCAGTGTTATTCTCGGCAGCTGAGACGCGGCCGGACGGACGCACGGTTGCGAGCGGTACGGTTGGCCCCACTGAACTTCTCCAGTGATATTCTCGGCAGCTGAGGAGCGGCCGACGGACGCATGGTTGCGAGCGAGTACGGTTGGCGGCTCGCAGTTGCAGGCGCGAGAGCGCGACGTTAGCTGGCGTTGCATCCAC